>RJWJ010009434.1:0-49919 GCA_004363605.1 Indri indri
AGGCATCCACAGTCCTCAGACAAAACATTAGGACCCTTCCTCCATACAAAGGAAAAAATGCCCCCAACTCACAATGAACACCCCGTTGTCATTCTGGGGCATTACTGCCTAGAAAAGCCCAGGTTCCAAACAAAAAGCGGCATCTCAGGGGTGTAGAGACATGCTAGTTAGTCTTTGTAGGCGTTGGGCCCAGGAGCGCAGAGCCCTGGCAGAGCCAGAGGGGACCACGTCCTGGCACACGCAGAGCAAAGCGGCATCTTGCTGTTCCTGCTCAATGAAATATGAGCTGGGAATGGGCAATTTCACAGCTTTCCCTTGGTCTGTCAGACATTACAAAGAAATATGCTGATGTGACTGTAAGTAATTTTCCAAAGCCTGTGGATGGGGCGAATGTCAGTTAACTGGCTATCAGGTTATTATTCACGGAACTGTTTGTCCCCACGAGGGTAGTGGCCCTTAATAAGTAGCACCAAGTGTCTCAGGAGCCAGGCTCAAGACTGCATATAAACCTCCATCCTGCAATTTGTCCAGAGAGCCCGTGGGAGTTGAACCTTGAATCATTTGCTTGATGGATTTTTTTCTTTCCTGGGAAACAGGAAAAAGAATCTCGGTTTTCTCCCCGAGCCTTAGGCAATAGAGCTCCTGCAAGTCACTTTCCCTCCTTGTCCAGAAAACAAAGATGCATACATGTTCCCCAAGCACTGCAAACACAGCCTTTCTTTCAGCGGCAGCTGGGCCCCTGGGTCCGCTTTCTCTCCCCCGGGCCGCGCCCAGTGCAGATCATCAGATCCCGGGTTCACTCCCCGCACACGGCTGCTCTGCCAGTGGGAGAGAGAATCCACAGACCTCTACACTAAATCCCCGTGGTAACACATCACAGACAACCAAAGGGATGGTGACCTGGCCGGTCCATAGAGACTGCAGCTGGCAGCGCTGGCAGCCTCCTTGAGCGGAGCTTGCTAGTTACCCTGATGGCCTCGAATGTCTCCTTGTGCCTTGAGACGGCATGGGGCCTGACCCTGAGGGCTCCCAAGCTGGATCACACCACAGCGGGCCCCCTAACATGCTGTGGTGAGCCCAAGTGTGCCTTTCTGGGCCACCAGGGCTGCTCAGAACACCTGTGACTGCCCCACCAGCGGCCCGGTGGGAGAGTCACAGCTGCAGTGGGGGCACATGGCTCCAGCCCCCCCAAGCAACCCTTGTGTGTGTGGTGCTGTCGCTGTCCTCTTACGTCTCCTCTTGTAGCTAGGCAGAGCGCAGAGGCTAGGAGAAAAGCCACCAGCTGTTTTGGAAACAGCCGGCCTGGTCTTTAGCATCCCTTTGAATGTTGGCCCCAGGAGCATCTTAGAAGCCGCGATGGACAGGGCGTGCACAGTGTTTAGAAAGGAGAAAGCTGAGCGGGGACTGCGTGTCGTGGCGGATCTGTGCTGCCATCCTCCTGGCCGTCGGCTGCCAGCGCTCCCTCAGCTCTGCTACGCAGGTACAGCCTCATCTCCTGTCTTCCCCTCACTCCTCTCCTCCCTTGGTGAGTCTCTTTGGGAATGATCTCCAAAAACTTCAGTTAGGTTTTCAAGGTGCTTTTGATTCACTTAAAAAATAATAATAAACCTTTTAATTGGGCATAACATTCACACAGCAAAGTGCACAAGTCCTGGGGGTCCAGCTCAAAGAATTTTCACAACGCGAACACAGTAGCATAGCAAGCACACAGACCAGGAAACGGAGCACTGCCAGCGCCCAGCGGCCCCTTTGCGTCCCCTTCTGGCCACAGCACGCCCACAAGGGTACCCATCCTACCGACCTCTATTACTGTAGCCTGACTTTGCTTATTTTTGAACTTTACTTAAATGGACTCATGCAACGGTGTGTCTTGTCTCTGAAGTTGGTGCATCCCTGAAGTGTGGGATTGTATTCAAATTTGCAGTTTGCTCCGAAAGGACATTTGAAGAATAACAAGTAGAAGAAAGTTCCTTTGGAAAGGAATTTTCAAACCAACTCGAGTGTAGATGGGAGGTCTTAGAGGCTTTGGCTCCCTGAGTTGAGCCGACCTGGAGGCAGAAGGTAAACTAGGACCCGCGCAGCTCCCCCCTTCTCTCTGAAATGTGCTCCCAGGGCAATCCCAGCTTCTGCTCTCTTTTGGTCCTTGATATAATAATGATTAAAATTAAATACCACCATTTGCTTAAGTGAGAAGTGAGTTTCTACACACTGAAACACTGCTTACCTGAGATTGGGAGTCAGTGTAAAGTGGATCAATTGAGAATCTAAATCCAGGGGGTTCCAGGGGGTGGAAGGTGAGAACCAGCCGACCAATGAATTAATTAACAAACATTTACAAAAATCTCCGATGCTTTCCCTTCACCCACCTCCATCCATAGGCTCTGAACTAATTCCTTCATGTTTTTTTTTCTTTGCTTGCAAATGGGATTACCGTATTACAGAGTCCAAGATGCAACCAATTTATTTTATACAGTATTGTTTTATATGCTGCTAGGAATAAAAAATGCCCAAGATGCGGAGCGTAATAGGAGACCCCGCATAAAGCCGAGACACTAAAGTCATTCTTTAAGTGAAGGAAGCGAGAAAGGGCCCTGCCATGCAGAAAGTCAGTGAGAAAACCTGTCTGCCTCCGCCTCGGCACGTTGGGGAGGGGAGAGAAGAATTAGGACCCCGAAGCACTACTCTGGTGGAGCCCAGCATGGACCCTGACCTGGGGGTGACACAAGGGGCCTGTGGGGCAGACCGAGGCCCCTTCGTGGAAACCTCCCTGGGCTGGGTCTCCAGCTTGCTGCCTGGTTTCCGGGCCTGCCTCCGGGGTCCTTCCTGCCATGGTCCTACTTTCCACCTCCTCTCATCCCCAAGGGAGTTCATTTATAACCTGCCTTCATTTTCTCAACTCCCAAAAGTCACCTCGGACCTCACTCACCCAGCCCGGTGCGTGGTCCCGCGACAGAGACTGCTTCCTTTATCTTTGCTCTTCGTTTTTATGGTTGAGTCCGGCCTCTCCGATACTCTTCTCCTTTCCTGGACAGTTCGTGCCATGGGATCGGCAGGGACACGCACCCAGACAAAGGCGACCACAAGCACAGGTGTCCTGCTGGCGTGCCAGCAGAGCAGCCATGCCCACCAAGAGCAGGACGTGTCGGTCACGGCTAGAGTGCTCCGAATTTGTCCTCACCGCCCGTACAAATAATCAGCCAGCCCAGGGGGAAGTGATGTGAAGCTGTAGGGAAGGAAGTTGAAAAAGGCCCAAGAAACATGCACAAAGACGTTCACCCTCATCATAATGGGAAAAATTGAATGTCCGATATTGCCAAGTCTTGGCGAGGATGAGGCCCTGTGCCTAGGAGGGGCCGTGCCTAGACTGGGTAGCCACTGCCCTTTGAATGCAAATCCAATTCCTCAAAGCCCCATTTCATAAACGCTGGGAAAAGTAGCATCCTTCCCCATAGTTCCAGGGAGAAGGCAGGTGTCTCAAGACTTCTCACAGTCACCTCTGGCTTCTTGCTCTGTAATCTTCCCCAGTTACTGACTGCCTTCCTCCAAGGGGAAAGGGGACGCAAAGAAACGGGAGTGCACATGATGTAACAATTTGGAGAGAAGTCTGGCCGTTTCTACTGAGGTCGAAAATGTGCATACTCCAGGATCCAGAAATCCCTGTATACACAGGGGTCACGGAAAGGGCCTGTGCAAAATGCTTGTGATAGCAGCAAAGTAGCTGCCACCCAGCCTTCCAACCTTCCTTCAGCAGCGGAATGAATACGCTAGTTTTCTCAGTCCATGCAGCAGTTAAAATGAGTAAATTAGGTCTGCATGTGCCCAATAACATAATATGAAAAGGAAAAATAAAGAGCCAAAAGATACAATAGTTATCGTTTATGTACATGTCAAAAAACACTCATAAGCCCACAGTAGATATTTGTGGATTCATGTACTACGCAGTAAAAATGCAACAGCGGACCCAGGACTGAGACCCCCTGAATTCAGCACAGTGGTCTCCTCTGCACGCGGGTGGACACAACCCCGAGGTGGGGCTTTCGCTGTATTTATCATGTTTCATTTATTTAAAAGTGAGAAAGAGCACTGAATTTGGATAATAAAATGCTAGCATATTTTTTATTTTCGTGGTGGGTATGTAAGTGTCTGTTATGTTATTTTCTGTGTGTTTGGAAGGTTTCATAATTTTTTAAAAAGCTAAACAATGAAAAAACTGCAAAGAGATAGATTTAAAACATTTCACAGTTGCTTGTGCCAGCGTGGGGGAATCGCGTGGTTCTCTCCCCCCTCAATGTTCCACATTTTGTGACTGTGTTATTTTAATAATGAAAAAATTACAGATGATTATTCTGATTTCCTTAAAAGTAATTATATGGGGGAAAAGCCCCCAATAGCAAACCACAACATAGTTCCTGAAGCCTGCATCTTTGTGTCACCCTCCTGGCAGATAGGGGCCCTTTGTGAGGCAGGGTTAATAAAGTCCGCTGGGGCCGGCATTGGCGGGCTCCGGTCACACAATGAGTGCAGTGTTGCTAATTCTGACACCAATATTTCCATAGGCCTGAATTGATAGAATCTTCCTGAATGTGGTATTTATGGTGCCAGATGAAAAAAGATCTTATTCACCAGCCAGAATCCAGGCTGGAAAGGGACAGATAGGTTTTTATTCAGGTTCTTCATTCAGATTTTATTTTTGTCCAGTTGAAAACCAGCGTCTTTGTAGTGACCAAAGTTGATTTGGGCTCATTCTGCTGCACGAGGTCCTGGGCCTGTAGGAGGGGGCCCCAGTCTCAGCTGCCTGATTGGCCCGGCCCTCCGGCTGCTGGGGTCACTAAGGCCTTTGAAACATAAATAAAGCTCCTCAAAGCCCCATTTCACAAATGCTGGAAACCAGCCTCCTTCCCGTATTTCTAGGGAAGAGAGGGGTGTTCTAAGGCTCCTCCCAGTCAGCTCTAGCTTCTTGTTCTGGAATCCTGTCCCCAGATTACCGGCCACCTCATGGCATTATCTTCCTGAACCTGCATTTCCCTGATGGGCCACCGCCCACCTCAAGGTTTGAGGAAGTGGGGAGTGTTCAGGAGTGACAGAGGCGGTCACACTACTGCACCACAAAACCTCCCCGAGATTCAAAATCCTGTTGGTAAAAAGTCCCTCTGTTTTCCTTGCCGTCTGGAACTCCTTGGTGGCTCTTTCTCAGTTAGAACCTGCCTGCCGCTTTGTTCACGCCCCACCTCTTACTGGTGTCCACCCTTCCTTTTTTTGGTCAGGGGTCTGCTGGCCTTTCATTTCACTCTTGGCCACTCTGAGGACATTTATTAAACAGAACAAATTTGTTCTTAGAGTCTCACTGCCATCCTGCGTGGCTTTGTCCCAGGAGTCATTTTTTGTTTGTTTGTTTCCAAAACAAAAATAAAGTTTATCGAAGCAAAATGACACCCTAATGGGTTTGGCTGAAAAAGAGTTGCCCACCCAAGTGAAACTCTGCCTGCAGAAGCGAAACCGTCACCACCCCTTCCACGCTGGTCCTGCCCGCAGTCTCATCTCTTGGTAGTCTAGTTTGGGAAGCGGAGCATACCCAGAACAAAGTCAAACCATATCGTGCTGAGTGTCAGATGAATGAGCCAGGCAAGAAGTTTTGTAAGCATCGGTGCGCACTGCCGAAACCTCAGGCATTACACCCCTACTCGGAAATTATTTAAATTATTGACAGAAACAGAAACAAGAGTTTTCAATACTAACATCTCTGAACAGGCTATTCTGCAGGCTGCGAGCAGGTCCCTCGACCAGGGGGTGTAACGGGCCCATAGCCATCAGCTGCTTTCTGGGGCAAGTGGTGGTGGGTGCAGGGGGGGTCTCGGTCTGGTTACCAAGGACAGAAGGAGGGTTGTCTCCCTGCCTGAAGGTGCAGTTCCAGCCCTGCTGAGCAGGGAGCTGATTGCTGAAAGTGGAGCTATAAAAAGAGCCACCTGTGCCATAAATGACCTCCTCTATTAAGAAAATGGTTGAAAAACCAGAACTGAAAGAAGCAGAGACCTTTCCACTGTGCCAATGCAGCCTTAAGTCTGCTATGAAATAAATGAGGTGTGAGTAAGCCTCACCCAGCACAGTGCTTGGTCCTTAGCAATTACTTGGTTAAAAACTCTTGAAAGATAAAGGATAACTGAACTCGGGAACCTAAGGAATAAAGCATGATGTGATGGATTGCTGCTCTGGGCTTGAGATTTCCCTGGTCTTCCTTCATGGCTGAGAGACACTCGGCGCCCACGTGAGCAGAGAGCCTCTTCCTGGGCTGCCTGTGGGACTCCCTGTGGCCCCCTCTAGCCCTGCCCTGTGCAGAGACCTCTTTCCAGGGAGTCAGGGTGAGAGGGGGCTGGGCTTTGGCCGAGGCCCAGGGAACTCACACCACTGGTGGGAGGAGGAGACACGAGCACAGCCGCTCCACCGAGGGAGCACGGCGGAAGCCTCTTCTCTCCGTGCGCTTGTCTTACTGAGACAAGGAGCAAGTCTTTCCTCGACTCCTCCCTCCGCCCCTAGGTTCAGGGCAGCACTGGGGTGGCCATAGCCAGGGACAGTGCATCTGATGGGGGACAAGGGACTATTACTGGGAATTGGAGGCTTCTAAGCTTTCAAATGACCACTCCACAGCAGTTGCAGGTGCCTTAACCTTCGGAAGGGGTGTCCTGAAAACGGGAACACACGGTGGTGCGGGTGCAGTGGAGTCCTCAGAACTGAGTCCTCCCAGAGATCCGAGCCCCAGCCGGAGTGGCTCCCTGCACACCGGCTTTCTCCGGTGGTGGCAGTGGGCAGTCAGGCGCTTCAAGGCTGGGGTCGGCGTCTTTCCAAGCGCCAACCGCCCAGCGCACGGAAGCGCGGGGCGCACGAGACAGAGACAGGCAGGGATGTGCTCACGCACACAGGTTCCTTGGTGCATTTCCACCCTGCTTGTCTTCTGTGGATGCTACTCTGCTCTTAACTGCACCCTCCTCCCCTGGAACAAGGTGGAGCAAGGGCGGCACTTCAACGAAGTGATGTAGTGTTGGGCACAGCGTGCTTCAGCAGAGGCGCCGTCACCATCCCGCCTGGTGCTGGCACAACTATAGCTTGAGAAAGTCCCTCCACTGTCCCCGAGTTCTTCCTGTGAGGTGTGTGTGCCCCTTTCCTTTGTGCTGACCCCTGAAGGAGACAGAGAGGGCAAGGAAGAACCCCTGGTGCCAGCCGTGGGGATAAGACGTGCATCCCAACGTTCCAGTGGAAGTAATAATATTACAGTCAATCAGCAATCAAATGTAATCCAAGACAAGCCTGCTATCAAAGTTAATCAAATAGAAAGGGGAGAGGGGAGATGGCCCCTTTGGTCACGAGAGCTTTTTGGAACTTGCATATAGTAATTAGGGTTGTGCGTCACACCCAAGTGACAGAGGTGATCCCAACTGGTATTATCGAAAGTCACTAGTTGATGTTGTGTGGATGAATATCACCACCATGTGTGTGCGTTCCTGTTGTCTCTTGCCTAGAAACTGAATGCCAAGATACCTGTGGTCAAAAATCTCTTCTTACACATCATTCATGCTTAACAGAGTGTTGTGCTGAATTTTGCTTATTTTGTGGGCATTTGGCACATCTAGCCTGGTACTGACCCAGAATTAGAAGTAGAGCCCAGACTTGTTGACTCGTCTTATCCACACTGCCGGTACATGTTTGCACTAAATAAAATATTTACTGAGTGGAACATAGCCACCGATTAGCCCAGAGATAAGAATACTTAGGCGATAAACTTCATTATGGAAAATGTCATAAAATGTTCACAAATATTGAGAAGAGAAATCATACAGTGTGACCCTCATGCATCCGTCACCCAGTTTAACGAAGATCAGCTCGTGCCCAATCTTTGTTCCTCTGTACTCCCACTCTGGATCATTTTGAAGCAAATCCTAGAAATCACATCAGTTCATCTGTAAATATTCCAGTATGACTCTCTAAAATAGTAAAACTCTTTTGAAAATAACCTTAATAGCAATATTGTACCTAAAATAATTAACAATAATTACTTACTATCAACAAATATCCATCGAATTTTCAAATGTTGCTGATTATCTCCTAAAACTGTCAGCAAACCATGCACGGAATAAACAAAGCACACAGTGTTAGAGACGCGGTACCACGGTGTGCCGCGGAGGACGGAAGCAGAAGACAGCAAGAGCGATTGTGCCCTCGGGGTTGTGATTTCAGATAGAAGGGTCAGAGGTGTCATTTTAGCAAAGCTCTGAGGGACGTGAAGAAGTCAGCTACGCAGAAATCTGGGGGCCGCGTGTTCCACGTAGAGGAAGTGAGCAGTGCCACGGCCCTAGGCTGGGAGCGTGCCTGCTTTGAGTTTTAGAAAAAGTGGTGTAGTGCCCATCACTGTTTGTGACTCAGCTTTCCGATAAACATTATGTTTCTAAAATGAACCCATATTTTTGGATATAGCTGTGGCTCATTAATTCTCACCACTGTATAGTGTTCCGTTACATGAATATAACACATTCATTTAACCAATTAACATTTGGGTGGTTTCTAGTTTTTTTTGCTATTATAAATGACATTGCTGTGAGCATCTTATCTCCTAGGGCACATGAGCAAGAGATTCTCTAGAATGGTGCTACCTGGCTTTTCTTTTTTACATCCAAGAAAATGATCATTTGTGTCACACAAGCGGGTAAACCGAGTGGATATGGGACCAACTATAGGGCCTTAGCGAAAACATCGCATTTGCCATAAATTATCTCATTACGATGCATAATTACCTCTCTCTTGTTTTCTGCTGAACTTTTTCTTCCTCTCTTCAATCTTTCCTTATCTTTAATAAAATTTCTAATCCCAGAATTTCTGCTCACTGGTAGAATGTGAGGTAGAAAGCCATACAAACCGTGTCTGTTCAAATGCAGTCTGTGGGCGTCCACTAATGCTGCGTGCGTTTTCATGGGCTAAGGGGCCAGGAGCAGGCGCGGAGCGAGTGGCATCCCACCGTCAGGATGAGCAAAGCCGCCCAGTAGCAGGAACGAAGGAACAGTGCAAGGAAAATGGGGTTCTTGTATCGCACGTGCCGCTGTAGCAGCGGTCGCCGCCACTTATTCATGTTTGGGTAGCTATCGGTTTCAGTAAAACAATGTCATTTGTCTGTCGCATTAACTTAATTTCGATGCTTTAACTTTCACTGGTTTTGTCACTATA
Source organism: Indri indri (assembly GCA_004363605.1). Lineage (NCBI taxonomy): Eukaryota > Metazoa > Chordata > Mammalia > Primates > Indriidae > Indri > Indri indri. Next base: position 9,208 of record RJWJ010009434.1, read on the forward strand.
CTTAATTTATAAATTGGTTTTAGTTTTACGGTTGTAAAAGAACTACACACGGAAGAGTATTATACTAAAAATAATTAAGTCCACACCCATTTAAGAATTTTTTTTTTTTTCCATTTAGTAGAAGTTGAACCATTACTCAAGTTGAGAGGAAGTATTGTGGTAGGCTCTGTTGGTAGTCTCTAGCCTGCATCCGTTACCTCTCTGTACCAGTCCATTTGGGCCGCTATAATAAAATACCTTAGACTGCGTAATTTATAAACAACAGAAATTTATTCCTTACCGTTCTAGTGGCTGGGAAGTCCCAGATCCAAGTGACAGCAGATTAGTGTCTGGTGAGGGCTACTCTCTGTTCAGACGTGGCACCTTCTTGCTCGTCCTTACATTGTGGGGGCAAACAAGCTCCTTCAGGCCTTTTTCAAAAGGGTGCTGATCCCATTGACTAGGGCGGAGCCATGATGACCTAATCACCTCCTAAAGGCCCCACCGCTTAACACTATTGCATTGGGGACTGGGTTTCGACATTCAGACCACAGAAATCTCCTTTTTGGCTTCTTAATAGAGCCTTGGTTTTGTTCAGATATCCACCTCCCCTGCGCAGCCACACATTTAGGGAAGACCGCCATGTCCACCACCCCAGGGGCCTGGTGGGGCTGAGCCTTGCCACTGCCTTGCCGGCGATTGCTTTAAACGTGAGCACGTCACGCACTTTTGCCCAACGATACCCAAGGGATAGTCTGATGGGGTGTTTCCAGGAAAGATTTCTTTCCTCTTGACAAGAGATGCAAGGAGGAGACCACCCCTCTCTTGTTGCTATGAAACAGTGTCTGGAAGTATCACTTAAAACTGCCGCAGCTATCTCTTAGGCACAGGGAGAAGCTGGAATGCTGAGGGAGGAGGAGCACAAAGAGGAAAATAATCTGAGTCCTTGGTAACCTTTTAAAACTTTTGTACTCGTGAGCCCCGGACAGCCCTATCTGCTGACTTCCTGTTTCGGGAGAGGATCAATTTCCCCTGCCGTTTGATCCATAAAGGCGGGTTTCCACTACGTGCACCTGAATGCGTGCTAACCCGCGCAGGGCCCTGCAGGGTCTACGGGGGATGCGCGCCTGGGCTCCTGGCCCACCCCCCGCACCAGGCATGGGCTCCTGCAGGCCTGTTATCCCAGCACCTGGCTCAGGCCTGGCAGCCAGTGGGTGTTTAACAAATGCGCGTGATGAGGGACTGCAGGGGGACTGTGAGTGAAGGGACCTAACCTGTGGGCCACACAGGGGGTGGGCACACGAGGCCACCACTGTGGCTGTGTTCCCTGTGGAGGCAGAAGCCTGGGCGTCCGCGTTCTCAAGCGGCACCCGTCTAAAGGAAGCTGCATCTAACCATAAGTTACTAAAACACTGAAAGCCAACAAGCAGAGGCCCAACACTGAATGGCAAATAGTCAGCATAATGAGGGGCGAATTAGAACGATTAATAGGAATGCAGTCAGAAGCTCTGCAGGAATAATGGAAAATAATAGCTCATAAATGAAGCGCGGGCTTGGCTCAATGGGTGTATTTCCAGCCTGGCAGGCGGCGTGCTATATTCATGCTTCACATTGACAATGGAGAAAATAGATGTGATTTTACAGAACAATGGACCTAACTAAGTAGGCATATTTAGTTCTCTTCAAAAAAGGAGGAGGGAGCCACAGCTGACTGACACAATCTGATCACTCTCCAATTCCAGCTGGAGATTTTAGAATGGAGCGAAAATGAATTTTTATCTTTTTCATGTTAACTTTGTTAAACTTGCTTTTACTCCCTAGGTTGGGCGAGAATTGCAATAGAAGGTGTTACAACTGTAACTGAAGGTGTACAGTTATAAGAACCGCTTAATAAGTTTCATCAAGTAATAAGCAGGCGATCGATATTCTTTTCCTTTCAGATAAAATATGGAAAAGCATGTGTGGGAGTCCAATTTATAGGCACCACGGCTTTGCAACTGCACATAAGACTCTAGCGGGCACAGAGATAACAGATTCAGACACACAGAGCCCTGGCCTTCGTGTGGGCTGTTAAATCAAGCAATCCAACACTTCCTCCTCCTAACAACGGGTCTTTTTTATTTAAAGATAAATGATGTAAGCAAGTTTGTACAAGGTGGAGTTTGAGACTGGGAGGCAAGACTTTGGCTGGAAGCCAGGTGAGGGCAGGCCCTACAATCTGGTGGAGATCATTTTCCCTGCTCGGACTGGCCTGTCCTGCCCTGGGGGGAGGCAGGGTCCTGCCCTTGCCATGGAGCGGGTCTGGCTGGTTCTGCACAGGAGCAGAAACACCACTGGCAGACAGCATTCTGGGCCCTGGAAGCCTGTGGCTTGAAAATTGCACCCTAGGCACTCACTGATTTTTAGAGTCGCCTGGTTGGTTGGAAAAAGCTACCTAACTCTGGGTGACAGAGAGCACCATGATTAAGACACCAGTATCTGGAGCCACCAGCCTGGGCCTGAGCTTGGCTTCACCACTGACCAGCTGTGTGACTTTAGAACAGTTGCTTAAATGCTCTGAACTTGAAACATCTATCTGGAAACTGAGATTAGTAATAATACCTCTTAGGAGATGTTGTGAGCATTAAATGAGTTAATGCCTAATAGCACTTACAACAGTGCTTGGCACATAGCGTGTAGTTACAAGGTCACTTGTAATGCCCCAGCTCTATTTCATGGCACATGCAAGAAGCATTTTAGTTCAGGAGTGTCAGATCCACGCGGTACCCACCGCCATCGGGGCTGTGGGCATCGCTGTACAGCTCATCTGTGTAGGCACTGATGCAAGGGGGTGTCTGCGGCCATCACCCCCTTCAAGATCTATCATCTTACTGCATAGAGAAAAAGTGAGACAAACCAAGATGGGAAATGTCAACTCTTGGTTATTGATTAGGGAAGTGTGTCACTGCGAGTAACAGAAACCCTTTCCAAGACTGGCCTACAACAGATCGGGTTTATTTTTCTCATAAAAGGAGTCTTTAGGTAGGCAGCCAGCACTTTTGCAGCTGTCCAGAGAGGCCGCAGGGACCGAGTCTCATTGTGTTTCTTTCCCCATCCTTAGCTGATTGGATTTCCTCTCTGTACTTTTCACCTCATAGTCACAAGATAGCTGCTGTCCTTCCAATAGTCACAGTTGCATTCCAGGCAGAAAGAAGTGGAGAGGATACAGGAAAAAAGAAAATGCTTTCTTCTAGAGGGGTATTGCCTTCCTTTCTTTCTTTTTTCTTTTTTTTGGAAAGGAGAACCTCTCTAGGGATTTTTCCCTACATCTCACAGCAAGAATTGTAGCACATGCTCCCGCCCACGCCCACTTCCAGCTACTGGCTGCAAGAGAGGCTGAGAAATGAGCATTTTGCTCTTTCAGCCTCTAGAGTAGAGAAAGACAAGAGGGGAGAGTGTGATGAGTGCGTTGCAGGGACCCAGTGCACAGGGCTGACCACGTGACCACGCTGCAGAGGAGCACGCTTGCCTCGGTTCCAGTTCTGAGTCACCCACACAGTGCTTGGCCTTTTGCCATGATGCACTTTGTTGTTGGAAATGGTTTTTGTCCTGGGGAAAAGGGCTAATAATGTTGTCTTTGGGAGCCCAACGTGGAATTGTGACATGAAAAATATTTCCACTTGCAATTTTATTCCGTGGTGAAAGATTAGGCTTAAAATACAAAAGTCCCCTTGCAACAGACAACACAGAAATTTAAGTTTAGACGTAACAGAAGAACTTCTAAAACAGAGACTGTCCCGAGACAAGCGTTTAGTGAGGGATCTGCACCAAGGGGGCGGAAGGAGGTGGCGCGGCCCGGCTGCAGCGTCTGCCCCCCGACGACTTCGCCCCACCAGCCCATTCTTCGCAGTTTGCCGCTAACGGGGATTTATTTTAGGAAATTAAAGATGGTCGTTCACCATAAAAGGGGGTTCAAAACAAAAGAAGCCCTTTGTTCAAACCAAGTCTTCCAGGTGGCCCTGGAATACCGAACAGCTGAGGGCCCTGCCACCGGCCGGCCAGCGCAGGCGGCGGGCTGGGACCTGGTCGCTTGCTCTCCCCTCCTTCCAGGCCAACCCCGGGGCCTGGACGTTTCCGTTTTATGGGGCTTGCGTCATTAGTGAGCAAAACTTACATGCAGGTGCAGAGTATTCTCAGGGATTTTTTCCAACTGTTTTTCACAGTAGCTATTTTTATTGTCAGTTCACGGACAAAGTGCTTGTTTCTCTGGGAGTCGAATGTCCGAGGGCGATCGGTTGTGGTGGGGTTTAGAACTGGCAAGTTGTAAACTTGTTGCCTTCCTTTGGAAACAGTGGTTCTCAAACTTTGGTGCACGTAATTACGCGTCAGCCAAATGCTTGTTCAAAATGCAGAGCTGAGGCCTCACTCCTGCTATTCTGCTTCATAATTCTTGGATGGGACCTGGAAATCTGTATTTTCCACAAGGAACTCGGGTGGTTTTCACTTAGGTGCATCAGGAACCACACTTCTGAGAAATCTTGTTCTCTAGCCTGGTGTCTTAGTCCATTTGTGCTGCTATAACAAAATATCGGACACTGGGTAACTTATGAATAATACAAATATATTTCTCCTAGTTCAGGAGCCTGAGAAGTCCAAGATCAAGACACTATCAGATTCTGTGTCTGGCGAGGGCTGCTCTCTGCTTCCCAGAGGGCACCTTGCTGCTGCATCCTCTGGAGGGGAGGAATGCTGTGTCCTCACGTGGTAGAAGGTGGAAGGCAAAAGGGGATGGAAGAGATGAAGTCTCTCCCTCAAGCTCGTTTGCTCCTTCCACCACGTGAGGAGACAGCAAGAAGGCGCCATCTATGAAGCAGAGAATAGCACTCATCAGATGCCAAATCTAGAGGCACCTTGATCTTGAACTTCCAGCCTCCAGAACTGCGATAAATAAATGTCAGTTGTTTGTAAGCCACCCAGTCTATGGTATTTTGTTACAGCAGTCTGATTGGCCTAAGATACTCATCATGGCGGAGAGCCTTGCACTAGCCAGGCACAGCTAAAAAATAGCAGGCCTGGAATCCAGACTTAGGCCTTGTTCCAACACCAGGCTGTGAACCCCTGTTTATATGGCTTACCGATTACTCATTATATCAAGAGTACCACTTTACTTCCAGATTTTGTGCTGTATTTTTACTAAGTGCCTACAATCTTGAGGTTAACTTCCAGAATTCAGCATCACTTCATTGTGTTTCCAGTTGGCCCTGACTAAATTTATTGGTCTGGTCCCAATTAACTCCATGTAAGGGGAGGCATGCTAACCTTTTCTCTTTTTGGGATGAGATTGAGAAACACAATAAATTAGAAAACATCTAATACATCTATATCTATCCCAGCATAACCCATATAAATCGTTGCCAAATTGAGATGCAACTCAAATGTCCATTAATCTTAAAAACAACAACAACAAAACCAACAACTATAAGAGCTTCCATTTTCAGGGCCAGGACGAGGGGATCGCGGAGGAAGCCAGGGACCATCTCAGAGCAGAATTTAGGAAGCAGCTTTTGGAATGTGCTGCAGATGCCAGAAGGCACACAAGTCATGTGAACCCTACTCTGTTCCACTGGGCTTGTCCACAGCTTGGCCCTGTGCCCCTGGACACACATGTGAGGTCACAGAGGCAAAGCGATTTGCATGTGGAGAAGCGACCCCAGCCAAGCCAGTCTGTGCCAGAGTTTAGGTGTCTGTCATGTTGACGGAAGGCACCTTTGCTGGGCAGGCTAGTTTTTATATACCTCCGTATTCCATTTTTTTGCTTTTGTTTTCTTCTTTAGTTGCCTAGTAAACATTTCTGCTGGAAAATTCCAACCTTGCCTCAGATGAACTAAGAGGAAAAGCAACGTGTCCACACCCAGGCCAGCCTAGCCAAGGAGGGCAGAGGCCTCTCTGGGATGGGCTTTGCCAGCGTGGCCACGGCCCCAGCTTCAGCTGGAACTCGAAGGGGTCTGTAGGGAGGGGGGCGCTGGGGCCGCAGGGGACGCTGGCACACGGGTGGACCTCAGCGATGGCGGCTTGGCGAAGCCCAGAACCCCCCTTCCCTTCCTCTTCTCTTTTGCCCTGCTGCTCTTTGTGAACAATCCCAGCACTTACCGCTTAGGTGTCTGTTCACCTGACTTCTCGCTAGATGGGTCTCAGAGCCAGAGGCTGTAATTGTTCATTCCGGGAGCTCTAGCGCCAACGTGGTGTTGAACACATGCGAAGGTTTCTTGCATGAAACCAAGTGGTGTGTCGGCAAAGTGGAGGAGAGCATGAAAGCGCGAAAGGGCCATCGCGCCATCCCTCCCTCCACACCGGGAATCCAGCAAACCGAGGGATGGGCTGTGGTGGGCAGGTGGCGGGGGTGTCATGGTGCAGCCTCCCTGGAGAGCTTCTGGTAGAGCCCAGAAGCTTAGGGAAGCTGAGGGAACTCCGGGTTAGCAGCTGTTAAGTTGTCACTATTTTGAAAAACTCGAAAGGACACTGTGAAATATGCACGTCACCACGCACTGGAATCAGGTAATGGTTAAGAGGGGCGAGTCCCCGGGTCCCTGTGCTGGGAGAAGTTGGCGGTGGGTGAAACACCGTGGGTGCCTGCGGGCCTCTCCACAAGGTGGCGCTCATCTCTTGTTCTTAGTTCCTGCCCATGAAAAATTTGTCATTTTTAAGTCGCTGCGGAACAATGACTTCCGTGTCCTGTATTAGAAACTTGCACAATTCCCTGGGAAGCTGGGACGTTGTGATACTGATGTGCGTTTGATACTGACATCTGGTGAGCTTGGCCTTAGAGGGCACGACACACAAAACCTGGCTTCCTCGGCTAGCTCAAGCACAGGAGTGAGAGGCCACTAGGGTGACCTGTTGGAGTAACTTGCCCTGTTTGACACTGTGGTCTCCGCTAGTGCGACTGTTGTCCTTGTTGGCTATCGCTACTGCATGGTCACTGAAAATGTCGGTGTAAATTTCCAAGAGAAAGGTCCTTGGTCTCTGAAATTCATGGGAGAACTTAAAAAAAATTACGGACTGAGCAACCCCGTATAAACCATGAGGAGAATCCTTTGACCATCTCGTAAAACTTTATACCACCTCTTTTAACACAAGACTTGCACTGACCATGGAATTGTGCTATTATCGGAAATAATATACTTCATCAAATTTCTTCCCTTCAGTCAAAACTTTCCACACCTCCAAGAGGATGCTGCCCAGGCATTTGATAGGACAATGAGACAAATTCCAAGGATGCTAAACTGGCATCTGGCCTCACTGACAGATCTCCAGAATCTTCTGGTCAACCCCAATTTTCACTAGTTTTGGGAAAATTTGAAACAGGCCATCCTTCTCCCTTCCTCGTGTCGGCTGCAGGACTGAATGCTTCATGGGGCTGGAGACGTTTGTCATACTTGATGCGGCAATCTCATTTCATAGGAAGGCCACGGGGCAGGCAATTCCCAAGTCAAAAACATTTACAACAGCGTGCACGTAGACAATCTGTGCAAATGTCACCAACTAATGATAACTGTCTGTCATGTTTCTGCAGGGCTTTATATAATCGTAAGTGTGCACTTACATCTCAGTGAATCCTGATGGCAACTCCTTGAGGCAGCCGGGGGACAGATGTCCATTTTGGAGAGGAGGAAATGGAGATTCAGGGAGGTCGTGATTTGTACAAGATCACAGAGCAGACGAGTCTCAGAATCGGGATTAAAACCTATGTCGCTTGAGTCCTGGCCCACTCTGTCCATCATGTGCTTTGTTGTTTCTGGGGTCCAGGCAGTGCCCTAGAGGTTAGGGACACATCAGCAAACAGACGTCAATTTGCAAGAGAAAGATCGTTGGTCTCTGAACTTTGTGAGAGGACTTAAAAAAAATTTTAGCCTCAGCAACCCAGCATAAACCATGAGGAGAATCTTTTAACCATCGTTTAAACGTTTAAACCACCCCTTTTGATACAAGGGTGCACCTATTCATGGAATTTTTCTATGGGGTGGGATGCAATTTTAAATAGGGGGCTCAGGTGACATTTGAACAGAAGCCTGAAAGTGGGAGGAGTGAGTCCTGCGGAATTCCAGAGAAAGAGCTTCCAGGCAGAGGGAGCTGATGTCACAAAGGCCTGCTGTGGAAGGGACGGAGGCCGGGGACAGTGAGTGGTGAGGTCAGACAGGCAACATAGGCCACCAGCGGAGGGACCTGGAGGCCACCCTCTGACCGAGATGAAGCCATTGGAGGGTTTCAAGCCAACATGTGGTATGATATTTCTTACATCTTAACAGGGTCACTCCGGAAGTTTCCTTCACAACATAAATTGCCATCGAAATCCAAGAATAACAGTGACCCAGAGAAAAAGAATATTACATGCCTGTTACTATAGGGCTGACAAGTAGGTGACTGTCACAGCATTGTGTGTCGGGTACCTGCTACGGACCAGGTGCTCGGCAAGGGGCTTTCCCAACCCACGTCACTTCATTTGGTCCTTTCACTTGGCTGCATGATGTAATTATTACTTTGCCATTTTGCAGATAAAACACTGAGACTCAAGTTCACGGGCTAACCAGGGACAGCCCATGAGCTTAAACTTCACTCTCTCTCGCCTCTGTTGTGATCATGTGTTCGTCAGTGGTGGCCGAGATGACCTTTTCAGCGGAAGAAAAAGGGATCTTTGCCAAAGTGCCTCAAAAGAAACACTCTTATGATAAAAATTGGTGAATATCTTAAATGCTATTTAATTGATACAATGGCAGTGTTCTTCATGTCATGTATATATGCCATTCAAGCCAAAAATGTTATTTTAAAGAGTATTTAGTATTAGTAAAGAGTATTTAGTAATATTTAATAACTTTTTTAAAGGTAGCCTTTGATTAAACTTTGGTCCTGTTAGCAAAACTAAATCACATAAAACTTTTTGAACGGCCCTTGTGAATGTAATCATTTGACAAATTAGACAATTTGTCTATTTAACAAACAAATCTTTCCAAATACTTAAGTAATAATTCCTGCAAATATAACAAAATCTAGACATGTGATGAATTTCACACTCTCTTAAAATACAATGTAAATCTAAGTCAACTATTTAACCGTGCATTTTAAATTAGAATTACAAGTTTGACTTGACACTCCAACACACAAAATCCTCTTAAACATAACAAATAAAAATACCAAATACCCATAAATTACTTCTTAACTCCAAGATATCAGAAATCGATTTGATTTACCTTTTTACATTTAATTCTGTATCTTTTCAGGATTCATAAATCATTTGCCCACTAAGGAAACATGAGTTTTGGAATCAATCACTCGGTACCAACTGGTCGAAGTCGCATCATGAGCAGGGGTGTGAGTTAGGACACAGGAGCTAGAAATGGAGGATTTATCTTGATTTCGTACTTGCTGAGTCACTGTCTTCCAAATAGGTCGGCTCACAGTCCTGGCCCCAGCATCCAGTCATGTGCTATCTGTTTCTATCCGCTTGGAGCTACCCGCGACCCTGCTGGGTCTCTATAGCACATGCACAGATCTGACAACACCACTTATGGTTTAATTCTATTCTAATTTCTTCTCATATTCTGCAAATTTGCTGTGGGCATAACTTCCAGCCACTTAAATGATTTTGGGCAGGATTCCGCGTCTCTCCGAGGCTTTGATCAGGTTTGAAGTCAGGCCAGTGAGGAGACCCGGGCTTGTGTAGAAGACAGTGACAAGGGACAGGAAGGAGACGGACCAGAGGGAACTTGAGAGAGGTGGAGTGGCAAGACTGGTGGACTGGCTGGCTGGGGAAAAGAAGTCCTGTGAAATAGCTAGGGGGACACTCCGATGGGAGACTAATCCACCGGCCCCAGGGAGGACCAGCGAGGACAGCGCGGCCCGGGGCCGTGGGCTGGCCCTGTGAGCAGCGGGGGCCAGTCGAGGTGGGTGAGGGTGGACTTCCCCAAGACCAAGCTCTTTGGCTCTTTTGAGAGGAGGGGGAAGGAGCAGAAAGAAACAGTGAAAGAAAAGGTGGGAAAGAAAGAGCGTGGGCACTTCTGCACACGGTGGCGTGGGGGCTTGAACAGCTTTTCAAACAGCGTGGGGGCCAAAGGCATGGTGGAAGATAACGTCGAGCCCCACAGCTCGACAGGAGGGAGTCCTGCGGTGTCAGAACTGCAAAAACGGCCTGGTGCACGCGCAAGTGTGTGTGTGTGTGTGTGTGTGTGTGTGTGTGTGTGTCACTGGGTCAGGCACAGCCCGCTGAACGTGGCCGTGGCCCGTTCTCCTCAGTCGCCTTTGGGAAACACAATAGCAAACTGCACAAACAGAACATGTGTCCATCTGAACAGCTGCATCCTCAGGAAGATCTGGCAAATGCAGTGACATCACAAAACTGGAACTTCTTTCGCTCTGGGGGAGGTAAAAAGAGCTGCAAACAGCTCTTTAGTGACTGGTAGTTATAATTCCCTATTTTTATGGAATTTTCTTTCACATTCAAGTGCATTAAAAATAATGATATGGCAATATAAATAAATCCTGTTTTTTTTTTAGATCAAGAAGTCTCTTGAATTTGTATTGTTTTACTATTTAAAACCAAATCTCTAAGGAAAACCAGTGCAAAATACAAGCTCTTCAGCACAGAACATATTTCTGTGGTCGCTCGGCGGACTCTGGTTCCCGTCACACTCTGGCAGCCCCCTGAACTTCTCTTCCTGCGTCTTCAGAGGGCTGGGGAGACGGAAATGCATTGCTGTGGCCCTTCAGTTTGTCAAGACTCCAAGGAGCACACCCTTTGCCACATTGCACACTCACCTTCAGGCCTTAACACACAGGTGGGCCACCGAATGGCCTTTCGTGGCAGGCTTGCCTCCAGACGCAGGGATGTTTCAAAAGCAGAAGCCATTGGCACAACCACCCCTTATTCTGTTTGTAGCACAGAGTTGCCATCCACACAGAAAATTATGGTTTCTACACATGTGGCTTTGGAATTTGAACAACAAGTTATTTCATCCTGGGAACACTTTATCATAGTTTAAAATTACGACTTCTTTTATAGTTATGATTTCACTTTGCCACGTTACCAGGAAGCGCAGAAGGCACAGTGAGGGAAGCTGCTTGCAAAACTCAAAAGCCACACTAGGAATGAGGCGGTCATCTGAGCCAGCAACTCGTCTGGAAATAATCACGCCTTGCCAACGAAGCTGTGGAAATCTGCAATGCACAGAAATACAACAACATCCATCCAGACCCAAATAAAGGGAACGCGTTTCCCTTGTGTTTTGGACACAGCTGCGCCCAAGACTCTGAGTGTGAACAGCAAGATTTTACCTACGACCCACTGTTTTGATTAGAAACCTTAGAATCAAAGTCATAATCATTACCCTATTAAATAACAACAGATTTATGAGTAGGAAAGCTTCCAAAAAACCTTCAGAATTATCATTTTTTTGGTGCAGTTTGGGACGTTCATTCTTGTATTAAAACCAGTCCAGATCCTTTTGGTATGTTACTTCTGTCTATACGAGGAATGTGTCATTTTAAAAAGATGTAGACTTTGAGCCCCCACTAGTTAGCTGGGAAGTTGAAACACCAAAGAGGCATGAGGTTCCTCATTCGGTCTGGACTCAGTTCCTTTCCTAAGACAAAGGAAATGTACCGCACTGCTGACTTTGTGAGAAGCGCTGCTTTTGCCGCATGCTACGTGTGCGGCTGTGGGAAGAATGAGACCAAGCCGTGTGTCCTGTTTCCAACATGTGACTCTACTCTTCCTGTCTGTTCTGCCCCACACAGGGACCAAGCAGAGCTCGCAGTCCCAGCCCAGGGTGGATTAGCCACACCAGCCTTCCGAAGAACAAGCCCAAATGCACATTTAATTTTGAGTCGTGCAGGAAACTCTAGGCTGATAAAATTGCCAGCCTGAGAAGTGCGGTCGGAGAACCTTTAGTGTTACCTGAGTCCGCTCCTGCCACCGTGCGTGTGTGAGAGCACAGATGCACGGGACCCGGGCTGGGGGCTGCAGGGCCTGAGGAGTGGGTACGGGGAGGTTAGTGTTCCGTGGGTACAGAGTTCTTGTTTTGTAAGATGAAACAGGTCTGGGGAATTTGATCACTTCCCTAACATATTGGATGAAGGTAACTGCCATCTAAACAGAGCAGGTAAACCCCGAGGAACAAGTGTGCACTTCCTATCATAGAAACGCCTTCCACGAGGTGTTTAAAAGGCGCTGGGCATGACCCTGGGCATGACCCTGCTTGGAGCCAGGACTTGGGTTTCGTGCTGTCGCATGAACTGACACTGTCTGTCTCAGAATAAAGTGGTCTGTGAAGAAAATTTCCTCTCAGATAGTGTCCTGTCATTGTGCAGAAGTTGGGGTTGCAGAGTCACAGCAAGATCAGAGGAGGGAAGGAAGAAAACTGAAGCAACTCCTATTCTTACCAGAGCCAAATCTGCACGCACGATGTTCCCCAGTCTGCCGCTCCAACTGCTAAAATAGAACCTTCCAGGAGACGAGGCTTGCCCCATTGCTTAACTGGAAACAGTGTGGGCAGGGATGAGAATCTGGGTCTCCGAAAAGGACGACTTTGTCCTGAAGACCAAGATGTAGTCCATATGCTTCAGAGAGCACGTCTGACACGACGACTAAGTAACATTGCGTGCCTCTTTTATTCCCTCCTGATGAAAACACAGCCTGCAGAAATAGTTCTTTCCTTTTCTTTATTCCTCTCCAAGGTGCCCCATGCACCTTCTCCAGCCCATAGGCGAAAATCTACCCCGAGTTTCCTATTTGTTTTCTGTCCCTGAGGAACATGGCTACCACACTCTCTTCCCTCCCGCCTTGCGTTCCAAACAGTATTGCTTTAGTCTGGGAACGTGGGTTTAAAATACTCTTAGGGAGAACCGAGAAAAGGCGGCGGTATAAAATGAGATGTGGAGAACACGCGCAAACACCAGTATTTCAGGATTAAATAGAACCTTGGATTCAATCGAGTCTTAAATTCCTGAAGCACGGAAATTCTAACAAATCTTTGAGCAATGTGACTAAAACATCTTCGTCTGTGTATCCAGCTCCATTTTATGTTTCTATGTTTATTCAGCCTTTCTCCTCTCACCTACATCGGATTTGTGTCATCCTTTTGAATTTCGCGTCTCACCCCAGGTGCCGCGACTTCTATTTGTATGTGGAACGCCCACAGCACCATCCAATTTGGGAGCAGTCCTTAATTACATTTTATTTACTACAGAATCTTAAATAGATGTACTGTAATATCAAACTCGCTTTCATAAGCCATCTGTTGACAATATTCTAGATCGTCTCAGAAGTTGTATCTTGTTAAAAGTCTGATTCATACAAACCAGATGTCCAACAATAAGGAAATGGTTTTGTAAATTATGGTACATCAAGATCACGGAATACTATGCCACCATTAAACTTACAATTATGAATTCTATTTTGAAACATAGGACAGTATAATATTTTATGGAAAAAATACATAGAAGGTATGTACACGCTGGTTATAACTATGCTGTTAATAAATATTGGTGTGCTGGGGGAAGTTAAAGGTAATATGCAAAAATTCTGAGGTTATACATTAAGTGTTTTTTTAAAATTATTTAATCTTAATAATATGTTATCTTTAAATTTAAAAAAAAACCATGATTTGTGGAATTTCTGAAAGACAGTGGGACCCGTAAGCGTGATCCAGCTTTACTGCTTACGCAGCGAATGACATTTGGTCCTAAATGCCTGAGAAGACGAGGGAGAGTTCTTTCTCCGTAGAAAGAACTCTTGGGCTCAAGCGATCCTCCTGCCTCAGCCTCCCGAGTAGCTGGGACTACAGGCATGAGCCACCATGCCTGGCTGATTTATATATATATATATATATATGTTTTTTTTTTTTTTTAGTTGTCCAGCTAATTTTTTTCTATTTTTTTTTTTTTTTTTTTTTAGATGGGGTCTCGCTCTTGCTCAGGTTGGTCTCGAACTCCTGAGCTCAAATGATCTGCCCGCCTCGGCCTCCCAGAGTGCTAGGATTACAGGCGTGAGCCTCCGCGCCTGACCGAGTCACTCTTTTTTTCCTTTTTGCTTATCTCTATTTTCTGAGCTTTCTGGAAGAAAAATGTACATTTATGTAATAATGCGACTTTTATATAACTCAAAATAAACACCAAAAACAATGTTTCCTTTACCACTCCCTAGTGCTTTGTGAGAAATTATCCACTGGGGTCGCTGAGTCATTGGCCTCAAGTCATTTACAGTCTAATGTCCCAGGATGTTTTTAGTAAGAGGGCCAGACCTCAGCTACAGTGGTGGATAGGATTCCCGTTGTCCCTGTTTTGGTGAGAAGCTACAGCAATTTCTCCTGAGCATCTAGAGATCACTGCTTCTTGGAAGCTAGTAGTCTTTGGGCTCTGACAACCAGAGTTTCCTTGGTATACATTTTCTCTCTAAATGCCACGTACGAAAGTCAACACTTCAAGTAAGACCAACTACCAAGCAGCGCCGCTGTAGAAACTGTAGGTGACACCATCTGTCCACTTTCTCTTGCCTCAAAATGCTCCCATTCAGCCTGGCTTCTGACTCAAAAGATGAAATGCCTTTCCTCCTTGGCAATGCTGTTCCGTCTTCCCCTGGGGTGCGCTGGGTCTTGACGCGGCCCACCTCCTCTGAGCCAGGCTTCATCAGGCGTCCTCCACTCTTCTGTCATCGTCACCGCCTCCCTCACTACTGGTCCTTTTATCTCAGCGTACAATACAGTCCTGCCCCAGGTAACGTTTCCATCAATGGTGGACTGCATATACGACAGAGGTCCCATAGATTATAATGGCACCAAAAAATCCCTATGGGCTAGCGACGTCATAGCCCTTGTCATGTCCTAACTTGATTACTTTTTTTAGAACTAAATCTAGTACAGCCTGTGTACAGTGTCTACAAAGTCTACACAGTGCACAGTAATGTCCTGGCCTTCACATCCTCTCACCACTCACCGACTCGCCCTGAGCAACTTCCAGTCCTGCAAGCTCCATTCGTGGTAAGTGCCCTGTACAGGTGTTCCATTTTTTAAAAAATCTTTTATATCATATTTTTACTGTACCTTTTCTGTGTTTAGATACACAAATACTTACCACTGTGTTATAGTCACTTGCAGTGCTCAGTACAGTAGCCTGCGCTGCAGGCGTGCAGCCTGGGAGCAACAGGCTGCCACATAGCCTAGGCGTGCGGTACCATCTAGTTGCGTAAATACACTCTGTGATGTTCACGCAATGACAAAATCAGCTGATGGTGCTTTTCTCAGAACGTATCCCTGTCATACAGTGACGCCTGACACCTAAACCTTTCCATTCTTTAAAATTAAAAAAGAAGGTATGCCAGTATCCCCCTCTCACATCCACCAGTAGCTATGGTTCAGTTTCTCTCTTTCCCTTCCCAAGCCTCTGAAACTCATGGTCTGTGCTTGCTACCCCACTTCTTTACCTTTCGACCCCTCCTTGTCCCCACCGAGGCTAACAGGCAGCCAGAGGCCACAGCTTCTGGCTCTTACTTGCCACAGAGCTTCTCAAGCGCTGGGCTGCACTTACCTGCAGTAGAACCGCCTGGAGGGAGCCTTTGGGGTGGGGGCTGGAAGGGTCACAGATTTGGGAGACTCCTGCTTACCGAAGTTTAAGAGCCACCAGCTCGTCCTCAACATCGGCCCCATAGGTGAGACGCGCCTGCCTCCCACAAACTGTATTTTGGTGCCTCTTTCAAAGGCAGGACTTGATCTGATTGCAACAGTTCTCATGATGTGAGATCACATACAATGACAAGGAAAAAGAAGAAACACAAGCACGCCTTTTCCCTTGCTTGCTAACTACTTTAAATTGAGAGTAGGCTTGGCTTCTTTGGACTTTCGGTCTGAAGGCGGTGGCGGTGGTGGAGACTGGAATCTCTGCCGAGTGACATGGATCAGAAGGCTCCATCTGACCTAGTTAATACTTGGCATGAGGGAGGGTAGCTCAGGAGGGAAATGATCGTGCAAAGACAGAAGAGGGTTTGGAAGATCAAAATCAAATTGTTTATCTCTAATTCTGTTACTGCATAGCCTAGAGCATCAGAGTTTATCAGCGGCATTAGACAGTTGATACAGTCAGAAATGTGCTGTCTTGAAAACCATATCTCTCTTTGAAAACAAAACTAATTCTCAAGCCAAACCAATGCCCTTATCTCCTGGTTAATTATCTGCATTACTTAAGTCTGAAGGTTGTAGACCAGGACTGGTAGGGCCCTACGACACAGTTGTGGAGGACACTTAGGAGACCTGATCACACTAAGGTCGCGTGGGCAGGAAACGCACGGTCTTGGCGCTCTGGGGAGGAATCCTCAGTCAGCCTGCAGCGTCCTCAGCCAGCCCCCGTGATTCCAAGCAGGCAGATTCCTGGGTGCAGCTTGTTGGCCGTTTTGGGGGCCCATTCCTTTTCCTCTCCACAAACAGCCTTTTCCAGTGTGGACCCAACAGCAGGGTCCTTTTGGCAGCAGTAGAGAAAGAAATCCCATCATAAGATTGCCCTTTTTGTAGGAGGAGATTGCTTTGCCTGGGCTTGCTTATAAAGCAGCCCCGGGCCCTTGGTTCCGGGGCATCCATGGAAACATGGGAGGAATTTATCTGATGCCACCTTATCTGGCCCAGGTAAACCCAGAAGCAGCCCCACTTATGCCTCAATGAACACCCTCATTCAAAGTTGCACAAAGGCTCGGTTTGAACGTCATTTTATTGTCTCCTGGTAGCCTCTGGTGGATCTATGACTTGGCTTCAGAGGACCGTGGTGTCCTGATTTCTTCCTGTTTGAGGGCTGCCTCAAGGTTGAGAGACAGAGGCCAAGCTGTCTTTTTATGTCGTGGTGGCATTTAGGCATTTGGAGACATTAAAGGTGACAGGGAAAAGGGACAGACGGTACAGACAAGATTTTGCAGTTTAGTGTATCAATATAATGGTAATTTAAAAAACAGATTACAAAATTGAATATACGGTTTAATAACAAAAATATATTATATATCAAGTGTGTACACACACATGCCTAGGACAAAAATGACCAGAAAGAAAAAATAGCATCGGTGGTTTTGTCTGAGTAGTAGGATGATGAGTGATTTCTTTTTCTGTATTTTAAAAATTCTCTACAGTACGCATGTATTAGACTTATAATATGAAAAAAAAACCCTATAAACATTTTTAAATTACATTCAAGCTCTAGAGAAGGCAAAGGAGTCTAGGTTAAGCCACATTCCAGGGCAGTCAGGCTAGAATTTTTCCCCCTAAATACCTGTTGCTTCACTAATTTCTCCTGCTCGGTGAATCAACCCAGTTTGCTCCCCAGCAGCGCCCTGCTTCTCCCCCTCCTGCGTGGGGCAGCAAGTCCCTGGCAGTCCTGATGTCGTCCCAGCTCCATGAGCCCACACATGAACACGCCTGTTTGTAGCCGCACAGATGTTAGACACGGCCCATCGGGGGACGTGTGATGATGCCATAGCAATTTAACTCCAGAAACAATAGAGAACGCGTAAAAAGCCATGTTTTTGTGGAATAACAACATCTGTCTTCAGACTCACAGGCTGGGTGTGACGTATCTAGGAACAAAGCCGTCTGCCATCCTTTCTGGGACAGGTTTGCTTCTTCTAGCTACAATGAGACATACGAATCTCCTTTCCTCTGCTGGGACAGGACCCCCTTTTTGACTAGGTCCCCAGTTTGGACAGAGAGGTGTGTGATGCTCGACTTGCTGGCTATTAGGTGTCACGAGGTGAGGCCACCAGACTCTGTGAAGTTGGACTTTCCAGAACTAGTCCAGGGCCCAGGGCAGAGGTGCCACTGGCTGTGCAGGCTGCAGGGCCTCAGAACAAACTTGGGGACAGGGGCAGGGCTGAGACGATCACTGGGTACTCTTCGGGGGTCCCTGAAACAAGAGCTTCCCTGAAAGGTGTGCCTTGGCTGGTTCTGTGGGAGGGGCCTGGGGGGGCCAGAGCCTTGCCCCTGCCAATGCCGGCTCCGGCTCTGCTTTGTGTCTGGATGGTTGGTCGACCACTGAGCTCCGTTATTTCTACATGTTCACGTCTCTTCTTGCCGGTCTAGGAGGCACCTTTCCTTTGCAAAGGGTGTCTTCGTGTCTCTTTCTGCTTTTTAAAGGCTCAGAGAGGGGACAGGGTGAGTCTTGGCTATGGAGAAGAAAGTGTTGTTCAAACTGTGGCTTGAGACACATTGGTGGGTGGAGAAATCAGTTTCATGGGCTGGAGCCAGCATTTAAAACATAAAGGAAGGGAGAGAAACAGAATGGAATAGGAATGAACGGACTGAATTCGAATATCACTCTGTTGCGTACAGTAAAGGCGAGTACGATTTCTTAGAACTTGTATAAACTTTGGCTTCAGTGTTACACATGCACATCCACACACATGTGTGGGTAGTGTCTGTGTACTTGGCGGGGATGTAAAATGTATTTAAGGGTCATGGCCAAACAAGTTTAGAAGCCACTGGTTTATACAGAGGTTGTTTAGCTGTGGCCGTGGCATAAGAAGAGATATATATTCGGTCTTTGCCCCTGGTTCCTGGCACAGAGCTCCTAAAACCCTTGGAATTTCCTGGGTGGTAGGAGGGTCTTTTGTTATTCATAATAAGCCCCTTTAACTGTATCTGAATTTATACTAATGTGGTGACTCTTGGTGGGTCCCCAGATATCTCTGGGGAGGGGGCTGGTTGCCAGAGGACCCACCACATGATTAGCAGTGTGGCATTTTCAGCCCCAGCCCTGGCCTCCAAGGAGAGGAGCTAGAATCTCCTTTAAATCACCAATGGATAATGATTTAATCAATTCTGCCTACAGAAAGAAACCTCCAAAAAACCCCTAAATGATGGGGGTTGGGGAACTTTTGGGTTGGTGAACCACGGAGGTGCCGGGAGAGGGTGGAAGCTCAGCGGCACGCCCAACCCCATACCCTTCGATCTCTTCCATTTGGCTGTTCCTAGCTGTATTTTTTATAATAAACTGGCAAATGTAAGTACAATGTCTTCCCGAGTTCTGCGAGTGAATCGCCAAGCCTGGGGGTGGTGGGTCATGGGAACGTTCACCCAAATTTGTAGTCGTCCGGGCAGAAGGGTGGAAAGCCTGGGCCACTCCTTGCAGCTGGCGTCTGAGGTCGGGGCAGTCGTATGGGATGCGCTCTTAGCCCGTGGGGTCTCTGCTAACTCCGGGTCGATAGTGTCAGAACTGAGCTGAATCACAGTGACTCAGTCGGTGCTGGAGAATTAGCCGTGCAGTGCAAAAGCCCAGGAATTTGGTGTCAGGAGTGGAGTCAGAAAAGGGACAACACAGGGCCAAGGAGAAAGAACTGTGGCTCCACCGTGATTGTTCTGTCTGTTCTGCGCGGAGGCTGGCCGTGGCCGGCGCCCTGCCGGCTCAGCATCCCTCCCTCCACGCTCCTGGCCGGTGGGCGAGTTTGCTCCCCGCTCTCGCAAGTGAGAAGAGCTTCCACCTCCAGTGTGAAGCTTTTCCCTGCTCGACCTGCCACTGCGTCTGCTCCTTCCTGGCACGGGCGAGGACATATTGTCTGTATGATTTATCTAGACATTGACAAAAATACTGTCGGGGTATTAGGGGCTTCTTCTTGGGTTTGCATCTTAACTTTCTAATAATGGGGAGTGTTGACAAACAAGGCAAAAGCTGCTTTGTCCCTATGTTCTGCACCACAGGTCTGCTCGAGACACAGAGCAACTTTAGGTTTTCTAGCTGTCATGTTAAAAAAGCAAAAAGAGATGCGTGAAATTAATTTTAAAATGATTTATTTAATCTAACATACCCAAAACATTATTTCGACATGGAATCGACATAAAAAGATTATTAATGAGATATTCTACATTATTTTTTTGTTACGGCAGACCAGGAATAGACCGACATGCACACGGAAATATTGGCAAAAACAGGTTTATACACCAGCCGGCTCAGATGGGGATTTTTCTCTCCAAATTCTGAGCACCAGACAAAGAGCATTGCAGTCTTTTATACACTCTGCTTAAGGGGGAGGGGCACGGTTACAACAGGGTTAACTTTAGTGAGGCAGAGTCCTAAGTTACTTTACAGCCTGGTACACTAATTGCTACAGGTGATTTATGAGGGGAAAGGTCGCAGGGGAGGAGGGGCCTCAGGTAAGGAATGCAAAGGACAAAGCCTAGTAGTGGAATTTTCCACTTTAGTGGAATTTTCCAATTTTCCACTTTATTTTGGTCTTTGGTTCTGGTCTGCAGTTTGCACTGACGGCATATCTCAGTTCGGAGGTGACTGTCTTCTGAGCTCTCGGCAGCCACGTGTGGCTGGCAGCTATCACACCGGGCATCTCCACAGTCCTCAGCACACAGGCGAAGTAACTTGCCCAGCACTACCTGGCTGGCCAATGGCGCAGCCACGGTGTACCTCTGGACACCTTTTCCTGAACTGTGTCCTTGGTCACCAAGCAGTGCTGCACAGGCATGGTGGTGGCAAACGGAGGGGTCCCAGGGAGGTAGAGTGGAGAGCATCGGAATGGTGAGTCAAGACATCGGGTCTGCTTGGAAGCAGAAATGACGGTAGGGAGAGGCCAGGAGTCCAGAGACCACACCGAGTGTGACGTGGAACTTAAGAAGGTCGGCAGAGACTACCAACTCGACATTTTGAAAGTAGAGCAACGTAAGTAATGCCGACCTCTACACCACAGACAGGCTGTTAGATGGTGGAAGCAGAGAGGAAACCAAAGTCATCGGAGTTAAGAAGGTCAAGGATCTGTGGGGTCAGGGTGGTAGGTCGTGGTGGGCCGCAGATGCAGGGGGAGACAGGTGGAATGAAAACACATGAGGCCGGTGCTATTGGCTGGGACTGGAGTTCCCTAGTGGCTTGTCTGGGCTCAAACATCCCAGATGGCTCACTTACGTGGCTGGCAGCTGGCGCTGGCTGTGGGCTCAGTTTGGGCTGAAGCGTGTATGCACGCCCTCTGCACGTAGCTGGCCTTCTCACGGCAAGGCGGCAAGTTTTAAGACAGTGCGGCTCAAGAGCGAGTATTCTAGGAGGTGGGAGGTGGAGCCGACTGGCCAATTAAAAGCCATCGTACATCCGTGAGCAAAGCATCACTCCTCTGCATTGCAGGTCAGAGCAGTCGCACGCCGCCAAAGGCGGTAGAGAAATCGACCTCACCTTTCGATGGGGAAGGACAAGTTCACATTGCAGAAGAGAGGATAGGGTGAAAGCTATTGTGACTGCCTTTGGAGAACTTAATATGCTACAGGAGGTAATTGGGCAATATTTATAAAAACCCCTAGTACCTGCCTATGCTTTGTCCTAGCAACCCTGCTCCAAAAATTTATTTTAAATAAAATTTAATATTTTCAAATAAATGTTTAATATTTTAAAATGAATACTTATTTTATTAAAATAAATTTTAGATATTTCTAAAGACTTGGCTATCAGGGTGGGCATTTCACTTTTGTAGCATTTTTTGTTTGTTTTGAAACAGGGTCTCACTCTGTCACTCAGGCTGGAATGCAGTAATGGGATCATAGCTCACTGCAGCCTTGAACTCCTGGCCTCAAGCAATCCTCCTGCCTCGGCCTCCCAAGTTGCTGGGACTCACCATGCCCAGCCCAATTTTGTTTTTAATAGCCTCAAACTAGAAGATATTCTCATGTCCCCAAATAGAAAACTGATTAATGGTGGTGTACCCCACTATATTGTCTAAAAGTGATACTATAAAAATAATATTTAGGGTAAATCATGTCAACACTCATTATTCTAGAGAAAAAGTGTATTAGGGAGTTTTCGGGGTGGGGAACTGGGCAGGAGTCACTCTACCCCTGTTTCCTGGTAGGACTTTGAAGTTTGCTGAGGAGCATGTGAGCAGACTCTCATGGGTCAGTGAGCTTTCTGAAAGGAAAGGGGTTGAAACTCTGACCGTACCGTCTTTGCAAAATGTTTATTTTAAAATCTAATTGGTATTCATCATCTAAGTCACAGAATTGACTGGAATTTATCTATAGCTTATGGTCATACTGACATAGAGTCTTCTCGCTCCAGGAGAATGAACGGCAGAGTGGAGAGGTTAGCACTGACCTGGCAATTGGGAAGGTCCTTTTCTTTAAATATAAATGCTCTGGTTCCGTATTATTTTATTAATTACTCTTCTGTTTGCCTATTTAAAAATAATGAAAAATATTCAAAATAGTCTGCCAATATATCCTGAAGTCCCCAATCTCCTCCCTGAAAATCAGGCTGTTGTGCCTTAGGATACTTCTGCAGTTTTAAAAAAATTCAGTTCACATTTTAATCATAGTTTTATATTTTACTAGGTAACGCACTTACGTGCTCCACAATTTGCAAGGTGTGACCTGATGTGCTGTGAAAGTCTCCTTCCCACCCCGTCTCCTCGCCACCCTGTCCACCCCGCAGTGCCAAACGATGGGTTCCAGAATCGTGCGTCTTTCAGGGGTAGACTAAGTGCCACATATATGAGCAAACACAGTGTAATTCTCCCTCTCTCCACCCTTACCCGAATGGTGGCACCCAATGCATACTGCTTTTCATCTTGCACTTGGTTTTTTTCTACTTAAAAACATATCTTGGGTATGAAAAAAGAAATGGAGGCCACAAGGCCATATGCAAAGTGGTGGAAAAAAATTGAAACCTGCGAATCAAGAATCGATGTCCAGTAAAGCTGTCTTTAAAAATTGAAGGTGAAATAAAGATATTCTTAGATAAACTAAAAACTGAGAATTGTTTGCTTTGAAAAAGAAGAACAATTTGTAGGACACACTTCTCTATTTCAAAACTTACTATAAAGCACCAGTAATCAAGACAGTGAAGTGCCTGCACAAGGACAGACATACGTAGAGACCCATGGAACAGAAACGAGGGTCCAGAAACAAACCAGGCACCTATGGTCACTGACTTGACAAGGCAGCCAAGATCATCCAGTGGGGAGAGAGCAGGCTTTTCAACACGTGGCGCTGGGACAGCTGGACAGACACATGTGGAAGGATGAGGGTGGGCCATTGTCTCGCACCATACACACGAACTAACTCAAAGTGAATCACAGGCATAAATATAAGAGGTAAAACTATAAAACTCTTAAAGGAAAATAGGAGTAAATCTTTATGACCTTGGGCTAGGCAATCTTTTCTTAGATATGACACCAAAAGAACAAGCAACAAAAGAAAAAAAATAGATAATTAGACTACATTAAAATTTAAAACTTTTAATAATAATACCATCAGGAAAATAATGTCATCAAAGACATGAAAAGACAACCCACAGAATGGGAGAATATACTTGTAAATCATATATTTGACATGACATTTGTATCCATAATATATGAAGAGCTCTTATGACTCAATAATAAAAAGACAAGTAACCCCATTGAAAATGGACAAAGGATCTGAATAAACATTTCCCTAAGAAAGATATACAAATGGCCAATAAGCACATGAAAAGATGCTCAACATCTATAACCATCAGGAAAATGCAAATTGAAACCATGATGAGATACCACTTCACCTCCACAAGGATGGCTATAACCCAAAAGGTGGATACTAGTTAAGTGTTGGTGAGGAAGTGAGAATCTGAAACCCTCATACACTACTGCTGGAAATGTAAAATAGAGCAGCTGCTTTGGAAAACAGCCGGGAGATTCCTCCAAAGCTTACACATAGAGTTACTATATGACCCAGCAGTTCCAATCCTAGGTATATACACCCAAGATAAATGAAAACACATGTCCACATAAAAACTTACACAAATGTCCATTGGGAGCATTATTCATAAAAGCCAAAAAGTGGAAACAAATCGAATGCCCTTCAACTAGTGAATGGATGGGTAAACAAAATGTGCGATGTCCACTGGAATATTATTTGTTCATAAAAGGGAATGAAATACTGATGCATGCTACCACATGGCTAGACTTCAAAAACATCATGCTTAGTGTTAGGAACCAGACACAAAGGCCACGTACTGTATGACTCCATTGACATGAAATGTTCAGAGTAGGTAAACTACAGAAACAAAAAATAATGTGTGGTTTCCTAGAGCTAGGGAGGAGGGTGGAACGGGGGGTGTCTGCTGATGAGTACACAGTTTATTTTTAGAGTGATGAAAATGTTCCAAAATTAGACTGCGGTAATGTTTGCACAACTCTGTGAATATAACAACAGCCATTGAACTTGGAGGATAGTTTATGGTATGTGAAATATGTCTCAGTTAATACATATGTGTTAATCATACACAGCTTGGGATCTCTCATGAGATGAGTCAAGCTGCTGGCTGGGCCGCAGGCATCCATGTCGGGGCCAGGGGAGGACCTGATTCCGGGATGGCTGCCGGTTTTTGTTGGCCGCTAGCAGATGGCCTTCGTTCCTTGTTCCTTGCCAAGTGTCCTTTCCGTGAGACTGCCTGAGTGTTCTCATGGCATGGGAGCTGGCTTTCCCCAGAGCGAGATATCCAAGAGAGCAGGGTGGAAGGTACAGTGTGTTTCATGACCTAGTGTTATAGGTCACACACTGTCACCCCATCAAAATCCCATTGATTACATAAAGGCATAAAATAAAGAGGAAAGAATCACTGGGGGCCTTCTTGGAGGCTGGCTCTCACGGTGGGATTGAATCCTGCTGGCTTCTTAGCAACTTCCGTTTCTCCAGCTCATCAGTCAAAACCACTACGCGACACTGCCCTGATGCGACACATTCGGTGCCATGCTGACCCCCGAGGCCTGTGAAGGAGCAGTTCAAGTTTCTGCTGGAGATCAGAATGTGTGTGTGTGTAAACACACACGTATACATCCACATGTGCATATTTATATGCATATTCATTTGCACATTCATATACATGCACACATTCATATACATATACACCTTATATTCATATACATATACATACATGCACATTATTTTTTTAAAAGTCTGACTTACTGGTCTGAAGGTAACGAATTCTCTTGGAGAAACAAATTTCCAGTGTGAGTTAGGTATGAAAAACTCCATCTGGTTTCTCTTTTTCTTCCTAATATTATTAACTATGACAGTTACTTGGCAAAAATATAGCAGTCCACGAGAAATGCCTTTTCTTGCTGCGGTCCTCCAGACAGGAACACAGAAGCCCATCCCACATGCCTGGGAATCGGGAAGACACAGATCAGGCCCTGACCCACCTCCCCGCATAGCTTTCTGATCAATGTAGTGGCACCCAATTGTGTCAGGCTAGTTAAGGTTCTGAGCACCTATCAAAAACTTTCTGAAGTAACTCAATTAATCGGGGATTTTGAAGAAAATGGGCGATTTTGTGAAGTTCCCAGGGAGCTCGTCTGTATGCGGGTTTCCCCCCAATCACAGCGCAGGGAGACATTCAAGCTTGGGCCATTTCATGCTGACCTGTGTAAGAACATCGTTTTGCCTTCATTGCATGAGGATTATTTTTTTCATCCCCCAAAGCAGCTGAAAATAAACCCAGAGCTTTCTAGCTGGCAAAAGGAGGAAACAGCAGTACCCAAGTAGTGAGTGCAGGAGTTAGGACAGGGAAAGTCGGGCTCCTTAAAAGCTGTGACCTCAGGACTGCCATCGATGAGCTCCCCTTGGTAGCTCATGTCAACACAAGACTTTTATTCTCCTAATGCATTTCATGGGCTGTCAGAGATCCCATTTTTTACCTTGGCCAAATAAAAAATATTAAAGAAAAAAAGCTTAGCATCTACAATAACTACAGTTTCATTATAAAGAACATTAAATACCAAAAAAAGAAGAAAAAAAAGGAAAAAGCACAATATCCATATAAATTTATTCTTTTAAATGGAAAAGAAAACCTACTTAGCTTTATTAAAACTTAACTCAACATTCTTCCTGTTGTCATTTCTCTACAGACCTTTGAAAATGCCCCAGGGCAGTATCTGGATCCCAGGGGCTGCTCTCCAGGGCCCTTGTGCTTTGGTGTCCTGAGACCCTCCAACCGTGCACGTGGCCATGGTAGCGTTGACGCTTGGCGCAGTTTCCAGTGCCGCGAGGCCTCCCTAGCTAGTGGCATGGAAGAAGCCAGGGCATAGCTTGATTCCTCAGCTCCCTTCTCCTCAGGGTGCTGGTCACGCACAGCCCTCGGGGCTCACTCAGCTGTCAGCTCGGGATGGATGTGTTATTAACTGCTAATGGCACCAGGCATGGCTTGTCCAAGTTTTTCCATTTTATTAGGAAACTCCTGAAGGTAGAAAGACCTCATCGAATCTGCATCAAAAGTGTCCTTTTGCCTGTTGACGTGTCCTACCAGCACTGTCCCTGCTCAGTGTCTCGTGGTGTGGGCCCCTGGGATAACTGACCACTCCTTGCTGAAAATCCTTCCATAGGCTCCATGGTCCAACCCCAACCGCCATTGGCCAGTGCTATGGACTGAATCGCGTCTTCCCCAAGTTCACATGTTGGAGCCCTAACCTTCAGTGTGATGGCGTTTGGAGCTGGGGCCTTTGGGAGGCGATTCAGGGCTAGATGAGGTCGTGAGGGCGGGGCTATCACGATGGGATTAGTCCCAGAGCGCTCTCTCTCCCTCTCCCCTCTGCCCACCCCCCACCCCCCGCAAGCACCACACAAAAGAGAGGCAGTGGCCGGGAGGATGACAAAGTAGATTACTAAACCCACGTGGAGTGACAGTAGGGATACTGGGGAGGTCTTCCAAAAAGAAATTGGTGGAATGCATACCTGGCAGAAAATACAGCATGTCCACTCTAGAGAGTTACCCGTGGTCACCAAAGTGGTTGAACTGCAACAAAAATTCAAGGCTGTGCACAAAAATGGAGACAGCGAAGTGCTTCTTTGTTCCTCATCTGTAAAAGGGGAATAATAGCACCTGTCTTATAGCATATGCACAAGGATGAAAGCAGTTAAAATAGCCAAAGTGCTTAGAATAGTCCTGGCCATGTATTGAATGTCTACTCCTGCTATGGGTCGTCTTTGACAGGGCTCTGCAAGCTGACAGCTGTGCACTTGGCCAATAACACACAGCCCAGTAACAGCAGATGTGAAATGCAGCGCCTGGGTCAGAACAGACTGCGTCTCAGAGCAATGACAAGTGTGACCCAGCAGTGTTGGCTTAGTCAGGAGCAGTGGGGGAGGGGAACAGGTATGTCTTGTGGCGTTTGTGGAACCACCAGTGGCACCTGAGGAGGAACTGCCTTTCCCCCGAATCCACCCGGATGGTTGTCTCTAAACCCATGGCCCTTGCTTGTGTGTCCTGTCTACTTCTGTCTTGAATTCTACCCACAAAGATTTGGAGCCAACTGAGGTCTGGGCATGTGCCATTGTTGTTAGGGTTAGGGTTAGGGTATCCTGGGGGAGAGTTTGCCTTTTTCTAGGTCAGTTAAACAGTTTCTGTGGTCCAGGCAATCTGGGGAGGTGGGAATCACAAAGCCTTGACCCCGGGCTTAGAGAGTCTGTAAAGGAGCGCACAGAGATGGAAGAAAGGCGTGGCCCAGGACAGAAAATGCTCAGCCACAAAGTCAGATGACTTAACCGAGGAGGGCTGTCTGCCTGCGAGGAGAGGCCCTGTTTGGTGGGTCACCGTACAGGCAGAGCACAGCATCCTGGCTGCCGAGCGGGTGCGGGTGAGAAGGGGCGAAGCCAGCCTGCAGAGAGTCCGGGGGTGCCTTTGGTGGTTTTCCTGTTTGATGTGACCATTCCCACACTGGAGCTTCTGCTAAAGGTATCGAGTAGAATAGTCAAGGAAACAAACTGGGATTATGGAGCCATGCCTTTAACATTTTGAGAGAAAATGATTTCCATTCTGCCAAACTTTCAATCACATAGGAGGGCAAAGTGAAGAAAAGTTTAGATATTCAGGTTCTGAAAACAAACACTGCTCAAAGAGCCTTGATCATAAGGCAGTGGGAGCATGTGAGAGTAAATCGAGAAAGAAGATATGAAGGCTCAGGATATAGGAAATGTGGAGTTCAACACACGGGCCAGAGAGGTGGAGGAGTTCTCAGGACAATGGGGAAGGGAGGTTCCAGAATGCCAGCTCTTTAACACAGGGAACAGCCCAGACTGGAGCGGGTTCTATTTCCAAGCAGCTGAAATTATTAAAATGCTCAGTGCTTCAAATATTGAGAGGGGGTTTCCAGTCCAGCGTATAGGGAGCTTGTAAGTCACCACTCTGGCCTAACAACAAGCAAAAAGCGCAACAAACTGAAAAAATCAGCAACTCTTCTTACATTCTTCAGAGAAGTGAGGTCACGGGGCAAACTGCTCTCCCCAGTATTGGAGAGACAGGTGGATACAGAGATCACAGCTTAGCAGAAACCCACCAGCAGAGGCTGCAGGAACCAGTGCTGGGGAAGGAAGATGTGAACTGTCATCGGGGAATTGCTGGAGGCTCAGTGTGGGCGTGTCTGAGAGTTAAAGACTTGAAGGGGACCAGTTATGGGAGGGGCACACTTTTGGGAGTTTGGAGTATTCTGCTCTTCTTAACAAGGGGACAGGAAATACAGTTGTCCCCTCTTAACCTCCGGGGATACGCTGCAAGGCCCACAGTGGATGCCCCATGGCCATCGATTGGAACTCATTTGTGTTCATGTCTCCCACCCCGAAAATTAATGCCTTTTCCATCTCATCTGAGCACTTGCACTGTGGCCGTAACTTTTGCCGTTTGAGATGACAGCAAAACTAGCACGAACTTAATTTTCCTTCATCATAATTTCATGAGTAGAAGATTCATTCTCACCATAGATCTTAGCAACTTCTGCAAATGAGTGTTTTTCTTAGTGGAGAGCGTCTACCTTTTTTTCACTTAACGGCTTCTTTTTGGCATATCTGAATTGACAGCATCACTACTCTTGCACTTTGGGGCCATTTTTAAGTAAAATAGGGTTCTTTGAACACAAGCACTGTGATACTGTGACAGCTGATTTGATAACAGAGACGGCTTCTCAGTGACTCGTGGGCTGGTAGCATCTGCAGCGTGGAGACGCTGACAAAGGGGGGATTCACGTCTCAGATGGGGAGAAGCAGGATGGCGTGAGATTTCATCATGCTACTCAGATCGGCTCAAAGTTTAAAACTTATAAATTTTTTATTTCTGGAATTTTCCATTCAATGCTTTCAGACCTTGGGTAATTGAAACCATGGAAGTGAAACCTTGGATAAGGGGGCCCTGCTGTACCTACCTCCAGCCAGCTCTGGACACGTGGAGAGAAGGGAAATATCCAACTCCAGTCATCTTGTCCCACTAAGTGCTGACAGGGGGGTGGAGGGGAGACGTGTGCAGCTCAGTCTACCGACACAGGCTCACCGAAACACCGTGACCCGATCACAGGGCTGTAGCAGGCTCCCCCGCCCCACACCTTACCTCACTAACTGCCCATTTACAGTAGGTTTTTCACCCAGGACATCACGTCCAGCTTTCGACAAAAAATTACAAGGCATACAGAAAGGCAAAAACCAAACACGGCGTGAAGAGACTGAGCAAGAGTCAGATATGGCAGGAATGTTTAAACTGTCAGACCAGGAAATGTTTTAAATTATGATTAATGTGCCAAGGGCTTTAATATTGAGAAGGGATTAAGACAATTGATGGGAGGTTTGAAGTTGATTTAATAACAAGGAGGTGAAAATTCAATCAAAACAGAAAACAAGAAAATTATTAACTTCAGGAAGACAGAAGATTGTTCATAATATATTGTGCAGCATTTATCTGATCGTAATATCGCAAACGCATGGGAACTGGGAGAGAGAGGGAGGAAAGGAGACTGCTGCTCTTCTCAGGAGCCTTGTGGGACTGTATCTTTATACAACGTGCACGCTTAACTAAGATGAATAAACGTGGAATGACAATCAACAGGAAACCACAGGCATTGGAGGCAAACAGATTGGGGTTCAAATCTCTAAGAAAATACAAGGTTTGTGTACACTCTCACACAGAACACTTCTGACACCAGATGTGTGAGATTTTTTTCCATTCTGATTAATTCTTCAACACCAGCTGGGTATCCTACAATTCAGTTTAACTCCAACACCACCTGCCTGGAGGTAGCACCAGATCTTACAAGATAAGGGCTCAGTCCCACAAGACTGCCCCAGCTTCAGACACCAATCTGAGCCTTCTGTACTTCTGACCAGCTGTTTATAAATTGGGCGTTCCTAGAGCAGCCCAGAGAACTCAGGAAAACACTGAACTTACATTTCCTGGTTTATTTTAAAGGATGTTACAAAGCACATAGATGAAGAGGTACACAGGGAAAGGTCTGGAAGGGTCCTGAGCACAGAGTGTCTACCCCCTTGGAGGTGGAGTGCCCCAACCGTGAATGCATTCACCACCTGGAAGCTCATAAAATCTTGCTGTGCAAGAGTTTTTATAGAGTTTAATCTCCAGCTGCCACCTACTCCCACCTTCCAACCCTCTAATAACTTGATCTTTTGGGTGCGTAACCCCCATTCTGAAGCTAACTAGGGGCCCTACCCAAAGTCACCTCATTAGCATAAACCTAGGTGTGATTGGAAGGGGCTCGTTGTGAATTAAAAAAATACTCCTATCACTCAGGAAATTCCAAGGGGTTTAGGAGCTCTGCACCAGGAACTGAGGACAAAGACCAAATAGATTAATAGTTCTTATTATATCACAAAATCCCAGTTCCCACACTGTGTGACCCTGTCCCCATGACTTAGACCCTCTAAGACTCAATTTCTTCATCAGAAAAATAATGCCAACAACCTCAGGATATTGCTGTGATGGCTGGGTGAAATATGGCGTATTGAGTAAGCACTCTGGCACAGGTGAGAGTCTGAGGATGCACTTGACACCCTCTTCCCCTGGGTGTCACACTGTCTCCTGCTGCACACGGAAGGCAGGCCGTGTGCCTGCCATGGCTGTGCCGGCAGGGAAATCTTAGGAATGTTTCGGAAGGTTGGTGTGTGTTGGCTGTTGTCCTGCTTCCAGCAGAGTCCTGAGCGACAAGGCTGCAAGTGTGAGCTATCCTGTCTGCCGGCAGTGCTGGAGGACAGCCTTGCCCCGCCAGGTCACTGCCTGAAGTCCGCAGTCCAAGTCTGGACCCCTGTGTGGCACAAAAAGCCAAGTGCTTCACTATGCCCAGCTGAAGTTACCATTAGTGGCATCAAAGCTACAACATTAGCAAGAGGTGAGATTGATCCTGGGTGCTCCGTTAAGCTGGAGAGGAATTAATGGCGTAAAGTAAGCAAAAACCAGAGTTTCACACTCAAACACCATGTCTAGAAAATAACTTTGGGTGGGCTTAATTGCACACAGAACTGACTAAAAGCCATCTAGGCTTTTGGGGGAATGGATTTCTGAAAACACTGCTAGCTTAGCCTGAAATATCTGCTAAAGCAATCTCTGGGCCCCACATCTGCATCAGCAGGGAGCAGGCAGCAGAAGACCAGCAGCCCTTGCCCTGCCACATGGGGCTCGGACACGGTCATGGAGAACCAGGAAGACAACGCTGGGGGCATGCAGGACGAGGAGCAAGGGAGTTCTTCCCAGACAGTGGGTCCAGCGCTTCACGTGCGAGGATACCTCCAAGGCAGACAGTCTCTGTGATACCTCCCAGCAGGATTTGATAATGGCCAGAGAACTGGCTATTGCTGGTGTTTTGCATTCCCTTTCCGCAATGATTTTATTTATTTGTTCCACCATTGCATATTAGGTATGTGAGAGGACAGATTACTTGTCCTTTAGTCTGCAAGTAGCTGGGTGAAAAGGAGCCACACCCAGACTTGAAGGAGAGGCCTGTACATCACCCAGAGACCTATGCGAGCTATAATAGAAGTAACTAGAACTTGTGATGGTTTCCTTTGCATTAGGGCTGAGTGTACTAAGTGTAGGGGAAGGCTACACTTGATATTTTGGTGGCAAAAGGGATAGATTATTTCAGAAACTATTTATCTCCCAAGTTCTGCTCTCTGTTTTTTTCCTCATAGTAATAGCTTGGCTTCTCAGAATAAAGACTATATCTTCCAGCTTCCCTTGCAGCTAGGTGTGGCCAGGTAACGAAGTTCTGGCAAATGGGATCTAAACCAAGACATTGTTTACCAGTTTACAGGACTCCTTCTTAAGAGACCTTCATTTAAAGCCTTTTGAATTTTCTTTCTCCCTTTACCTTATTTCTGCTTCCTGGGATGTGGATGTGATGGTTAGAGCTGGGGCTGCCATCTTGGATTATGAGGTTAACCACGCATATGGAAGCCACATATGATGAAACAGCAAGAAAGAAGCAGCCTGGGTCTTTGATGCTATGGCAGACTTACCTCTAGACTTTTATGATACAGAGAAATAGGCTTGTGTGAGCCACGGTTACTTTGGGTTTTTTGTGATGTGCAGTGGAATCTAAGTGTAAGTAATATCAAAGCAATTAAGGAATAGATGCAGGAGTTAGACTGTGGTCAGCATACCAACTTCTACGTTAAAACTGGATTGGAGAATACGGCTTGAGCATGCAACCAAAGAGGTGGCATTCTACTGTTAACTCCCCCCAAGTTTAGGTCCTGAGCTGCTGCGTTGGAAGTGCAGACAGACGTCTAGCCAGCCAGAGGTTTCTTAAACCTTAGTGCGCATGTGAATCGCTTGGGGACCTTGTTGGTCACACATTCCAATTCAGAAGGTCTGAGGTGGGCCTGGGATTCTGCTTTTCTAACAATCTCCCAAGTGCTGATGCCGCTGGTCCAAGGGTCTCACGTTGGGTAAGAAGGCTCTACTTCACACCCACTGCAGTGACTCAGAGCCAAAAGCCTGTCCTGGGCCGTGGCTCAAATGCTTGTTGCGTGGAAACTCAGGAGGAGGAGTTAGTAAGAGGTGCAGAGAAGGCAACCCTAGAGCATTTGTTCTCCAATCTGACTGCACATCGAACGCGTGAGAAGCTTCAAACATACTGACGTCTACACCCCGCCCCTTGAGATCTGCCTCTGGGTGTGGCCTGGGAATTGGGAGGTTTAAAAGCTTCCCTGATGACCCTAAGGGACAGCAGGGGCTGGGACCCACAGCCCTAGAGGGCCGATGATCTGGTGGAAGTTCTTGTTTAAGGGCTGAGGCAAGGACTTGAAGAAGTGTCCCTCCTACGCTCAGAGCCAGGACTGGAGTAAGGTGAGTGAGGAACCTGCCTTGGACGTTAAGGTTAAGGGGAAGATGGCATCCCAAAACTCAGTAATCAAGATAGATAATATTTTAGCACAGTATTTTTCAAAATCAATATTTTTAAAAAACACAAAGTATACATGGTGAATAAAATATAAGCGTTTTCAAATGAAGACGAGATCTGTAACAGTGCCATGTGAAACCACATGGGAGCTTTCTGCAAAAGGAAAATCACTAATACTGATCCCGTAGGCTACACCCACTAGCTTTCTGTCCTCCTAACCTCCAGGGCTAAACAGCCCAGCCAGGGAACACGGAGGTGGGGCTGCTCCCCCACATATGTAGGCCAGTGACAGGCAGTCCACCGTCGCCCTGAGAAGGTTCTGAACTGGATCATAGCAGTCCTTTAAATAAATTAACCAAGTCTGTAAGAATAATAATAGCAGACATTTATTGAGCTCTAAGTGCTTTACCAATACTAACTCATTTAATCCTCACATCTCTCTGTGAAGTAGGTGCTCTCATGATTTCCTCTCCACAGGGGGGGAACCTGAGGCACAGGTTAATACGCTTGCCCCAGACTACACAGCGAGTAGAAGCTGAGCGGAGCGCTGTGAACTCAGTCAGTGTGGCTCCAAAGTCTATGCTGGTAACCACTCGGTCAAAAATGTGCCCCTTATTCTAGTTTCTGTCCCATTGCTACCCAGTCATGGTTTCACTGTAGCTCAGCAGAGTGATTCAACGAATCCACGCAGCAACATTAAAACAAGCGAGCAACCACGTTTATAACGTTAGCAATAGAATGACCAAATTTGGATGATGCAAACCCTCTGTCTTTATTTAAATTTCAGGAAAGAAATCGGGGTCACCAAGTTAAGTTAGAAATGGCAGGGCACAGAAGTCTGGGTACTTCCCCGCCCCTCTCACCCCCACCCCCCAATTCCCTATTCTGGTGCGTCACTCCCCGGCGAGGGCGGAGGACGCTGGGGCGGCGCCGCGGGCGTCACCGGATGGTGTACTTGTCCCACTTCTTCTCGGGGTCGTAGGGCTCCCAGCGGCTGGCGGGGAAGATGTGCTTGTTCTTCTCGTACCAGCTCCTCAGCACCACCTTGCCCGCGTGCGACTCGTCCTTCTCCACGGTGGCGTCGCTAAGCAGCCGCACGTCGTCGTGCACGTCGAAGCTGAACAGCGGCCCGCTCTTGCCCCTGGCCTTGGCGACGATGAAGTCGTAGAAGGTGTGGTAGTGCGGCAGGATGAGGTCCTCTTTGACGTACATGAGCTGCTCCACGCCGGCCGAGCGCAGCTCGGGGAAGTCCTTGCGCAGCCCCTGCAGCGCGGTCCTCAGGAACTGCCGCACCGTGCTGCCCTTGGTCATGCGCGCCGTGCACCGGTGGCCCGAGCCGTCCCAGTAGCTGAAGGTGACCTCCACCTCCTCGGCCTTCACCCTCTCGCGCTTGGCCTCCCACTGCCTGCGCAGCTCCTCCCGGAGCCGGTTCTCCGCCTCCTCCCGGGCGCGGTCCGGCAGGAAGCTGGTGTCCACGTCGGGATTCTTGCCCAGGTTTCTCTGGCTCTTGCCGGCCCCGGCCTTGCCACCCTGGTCGTCGTCGTCGTCCAGCGAGAAGGACAGGCGCGAGATCGTGAGCTTCCGCTCGCGCCTGCGCTCCTCGTCGCGCAGCGTCTCCAGCTGCAGCCGGCGCTCCTCCAGCCGCTCGCTCTGGGCCAGCTGCCTCTCGCGCTCGCGCAGCAGGGCCTCCTGCTTGGCCTTCATGTCGTTCAGGGTCACCAGGCCCACCGTGCTCGACTTCAGCTCGGCCTCCGCGGCGTCGTAGTGAGCCGAGAACTTCTTGTCCACCTTCGACTTCAGGACGGTCTCCTCGGCGATGCGCCGCCGCAGCACCTGCATCTGCTCCTTCTGCTTCTCGCGCTTCCTGATCAGGTGCATGGCCCGGCCGGCCTCGTGCATGGTGCCCTTGTACTGCGCCATGGTCGCCGGTGGCTTCTGTAGCGACGGGACAAACACAGGCGTTAGAAGGGGCCCACATAAGAGCTTCATTAATGGTCTAGCTCAGCGCCTCCTAATAGGACTCTCAGTCGAGATGGAAATTTCGCGGCTGCGCTGCCCCCACGCGACGACCACCGGGTGCCCCACGCTAACGTCCGGGGGCACCGCCCGGCTTGCTGTGGGAAGCAAGGCCTCTGAGGAGCCGCACGCAGCTGGGGAGGGCTGAGCACAACATTGCCTTCCTGTGCTTCACCCAAAGCAGAGAGAGGCCTCCTTTAATTTTACTGGACTCATCCTCCATCAGCACTGGGCCTGTCCTGCCTCACCCCTGCAGCTCCGTCATCTGATGGCCCTCACCCCTTGAACTCCTCTTGCTCAGCCTGCCCCCACCCCTCTGCCACCCCAAACCCTCCCACTGTGCCCCCTGGCACACAGGCCTCACCAGCCAACTCTTGGAAGCTTCCTTTACCTTCTGGTCCTAAATTGCAGCCAGCCGTTCTGTGAAGCCTCCCCGTAGCTCCCTAAGCAGAGGATGTTTTCCTCTGATGTTCCACATCATCTCAGAGTCAGAAGTGTCTCTGCTATTTTAAAAACACTTGTTTTCTTTTATACTCCCAGCTCCTTTGAAGCTCATGCCACCCCACCTTACCACTCACTGTCCCTGCTGTCGCTGTCGTCTGTGGAATTCCTTGTCCTTCTCCTAAGCCCTTGAGGATTATTAGCACCTGGCTCAATTGTCCTCCTTGTCCATCCTGCATCCACTGCCATCCTGAGTGTCGTGGGCATGAGCCATGACCCATGACCTCCTCAGCACCTTGACCTTCTCACTGGCAATAATTTCCTCCCCTGCCCCGCCTCAATCATCCACCAACACAGCCACAGCCTGCTCCTTATTGCTACCAGTAAGTGCCCCATCTTCAAGATCTTGACTCTACCACCATCTTTCCTCTCCATTTATGTACGTACTCTGGAACTCCAAACTCCGAGGGTCTTCTGATAGCTCAAGACCTCCAAACCCAAAGGCCCCATCGCCTCTCCATTATCGTCACACCCTCATTTGCTTATTCCCTCCTTACCCATGGGGAGTGCACAGATTCCTAATGCCCTCAGGCCCTTTCCTGCTGTCATTCTCCCTTGAAAAAGCTGTAATCCTGGTTTAACCCAGCTCCTGTCTCCTCTGCTCCTGAAACCAGGTAGCTGACTCTTGCTGGAGAAAACAGCATCACTGTTGCTGGCTGGTCTCATTTTAAACCTCTCATTTTAAAGTGTGACCTTACACTTCCAAGGGTGACTCAAAACTACCTAGAAATCCTATCAAACTGCCCCAGTAAGTCTGCCGTCCTGCTCTTCGAGATGATAATCTCTTCACACCTCTGATGCTCTCCCACCGCCCCGGCCCCACCCAAGGCAGCAGGTAAACATTTACCAGCACACCTCAGGTTCTAAACTCAAGTAGCTCTGGGGAAATCTGAGCTAAAGAAAGTATAGCCGTTTCTTTACTGTGAGCCTATAGCATGCTAGTTTCCACTGTAACTCTCCAATGGCACGTAGAGCAGTTCATGTGTCCACATGAAAAGTTTTGGATTAGTAAGTGTCTGTCCCCTCTACAGGGTATCTATTAACGCTTGCCAACCAGCGCTTCATGGGACCTAGTTTGGAGAAACTGGCTGTGAGCTATATGCCAGCCATTCAGCCTCACCCTGTCTAATAGTAGTGGTGCCCATGAGCACACCTTACCGAGAAGCCCTTAATCGTACGATGATAACAAGTGGCAACCTCGTGCCAGGAGGAAAGTACCATGGTGTGACCACTCACCCAATTGTCCGAAGTAGAAATCTAGGGTTTACATGGATGACTCTCCTTCAGATGCAGTCAAGTACAGAAATGTCTGCCACGGCTTTTCTTTCTCTCACCCTCCCCACCACTTGCCTTAATCCAGGAAATTGGCCCTCTTTTTTTTTAAATTAAAGCCTTCTTACTGTTGCCCCACATCAGTATGCAGGCATGTCTCATTTTCTTACACTCCACAGGTAACGTGTTTCTTACAAATCGAAGGCGTGTGGCAATGCTGCATCCAGCATTTTCCAATGGCCTGTGCTCACTTCGTGTCTCTGGGTCACGTTTTGGTAATTCAATTACATTTTCTGTCTTCTGTGGGCACAGTTTCTGGTGCTCCCAAAGAATGACGGTAGTAACATCAAAGATCATTGAGCAGAGATCACCATAACAGACATAATAATAATGAAAAAGTTTGAAATATTGCAAGAAATGAATGATTGTGTCAGTTATTCTTGCCTAATTCAGACATTCTGGTTTTTCTTTTAAATAGGTTTTAACATAAAGGAAGAAATAGGCATATTACAGAAAAGTTTGAAGAGAAAGATAAATAATAAAAAGTATGCTCAACATCAAACACAGAAGTAACATAACTATTAGTGTTTGCAAGTTTCCTTCTAATATTTTGTGTGCACATGTATCTGTGTACATTTAATAATTTTAATCAAACTTTGCCTGATATTTGATGACATTTTCCCATTTAATATTCTTCTTGTTTTTACATAATCGTCATAGTCATTGATTAAATAAATGTGGTACATTCTATTGTAAAAAAAATTTTGTCAATACCAGCAAGACAACAGAGTATTGGGAGCAGCAGCCTGCTCTAATGACTTGGAAATGCTAATTAAATGCACGAACTTTAATTTAGAGAAAATGTAACCTCCTCCCAGCTTAGTCACGAAGTAAAACAAATATGCAAAAAAAAAAAAGCAACATTCTTTTTAAAAAAAATCCCACAAAACTAAAACTTACACTATTTTAACAGGAAAAAAATGGGAACTCAGTTTCCAATGTGAGCAACTATAACAATAACCCAAAAAGAACACCTTTTGCCATGATCAGCTTTCAGGTTACTTTCCGCCAATCTGAATTCTGTGTTAAAATGATTATCCTACAAGTGGCAGATACACTGTCCTCTCCAGAGTCAGCCTTGAAATGAAACAGCTGATGGTGGACCCAGACTGGGTGTAGGGTGTGCCCTGACGGCATCCCCACTCAAGGATCCCTCCAACCCCACCACAGTCGTCCCAGCAAGGCCATGGGATCTCACAGCAACCACGTGCCAAAAAAGAACTAGTGCGTGACCGCTACAGAATTCTGTCACCAGACCAGAAGTCCTTCAAAGGGTATTTAAAGATGATACGATTGCATGCTTTCTAGTGGAGGGTTAAAAAATGTCTTCCAACATTTGCTTGGTGGAAAGCCAGTATTTTGGCATGCAATGGGGTGGGAGGGGAAGAGCCCTCATGTCTTCAGAGACAGGGAAATGCAAAATAGACTAGAAGGGAAAAGCTTGGACAAACAACTTGTGAATTCTATATGTGTTCCCCTAGGGGAAAAACTCCAGCCCAAACAAGGGAGAAATGAAACCTAAGAGATGATGTCATGGATTTCAAAATAGATCCTGCACCATAAATGTCTCTGAGTTTTGTTGGACCTAAATTTTTTCTTTAATTTTTATCCAAGTAATACATGTTTGATGAAAATGGTTTAAGAGACTGTAACATGGTTGTATAGTCTTACTTTAAAAAGTAATACTGAAAGGATTATTTTCACAAACAAAACAAAAGCAAACACTTTCCAGTTTATTATTCTCTTCCCTGGAGCCAACCACTTTCAATATCTTCAGATGTTTCTTCTGGTATTTACCTTCTTGTTTTTTAATAATTCTTATACTGTTATTTTGTGACTAATCAGTATTAGACTTTATCTATTAACTTTTTTTTTTTTTTTTTTTTTGAGACAGAGTCTCACTGTGTTGCCTGGGCTAGAGTGCCGTGGCGTCATCCTAGCTCACAGCAACCTCAAACTCCTGGGCTCAAGCGATCCTCCTGCCTCAGCCTCCCAAGTAGCTGGGACTACAGGCATGTGCCACCATGCCCGGCTAATTTTTTCTATATATTTTTAGTTGTCCAATTAATTTCTTTCTATTTTTAGTAGAGACAGGGTCTCGCTCTTGCTCAGGCTGGTTTCGAACTCCTGAGCTCAAACGATCCACCCGCCTCAGCCTCCCAGAGTGCTAGGATTACAGGCGTGAGCCACTGCGCCCAGCCTATCTATTAACTTTTTATTGTGGTGGATGAAGATTCAGTTTTTCCCTGTGATATTTTAAAAATGTCTGGCCAAGTCATGTGAAGAAGAGAGTATTATGGTGATTGTCAAAATCTAAGCCAGTTAAGAAATATTAAATTATACGCCATTCCTAATTATAAATATAATGGCAGAAAGCCCAAATAAAATATCAGCAAGTGGAATCCAGCAGTTTATTAATCTATACATATAAACTGACAAAACAGGCCTTACTCAAGCGTAATCAACACTAGAACCTCTGCGTAATTTGCCACACTCATAACATTAGTAACATGGCGGGAGGCAAAACTCAAAAAGTAGCAAACTAGACCTAGAAGGGAACCTCCTTCACTTGATAAAAGGTATTTTCGAGAAACTTATGGAAAATGTCATAGTTAATAGTATATTTTTTTGTCCTTTACGATTTTCTCAGAAATAAAATTATGCGGTGTTTTCGCCCGTGCCGGGATGACTACGACTGGCTGGCGGTAAATGGGGTCCCACGGGCTCTTGCGAGGGGAAGGTGGCACACCTTTTGCTTTGAGGTGGCAGAGCATCACCTGAAACACAGCTTTCAGAAGTGTCACCAGGGAACAGAGGGACAAGACAGCAGGCGCCAAGCAGGGGTGTCAAGGAACTCGTGCCTACACGGGGAAAAGTCAGAGAAAAAGAAACAGATGTCTGCCTAGAATAGCAAATATCCTAAACAAATCAGGAATGTCTCCTTTTCCACTGTCCGCTTAAAGGAAAGCAGAA
Source organism: Indri indri (assembly GCA_004363605.1). Classification (NCBI taxonomy): domain Eukaryota; kingdom Metazoa; phylum Chordata; class Mammalia; order Primates; family Indriidae; genus Indri; species Indri indri. The sequence goes on from RJWJ010009434.1 coordinate 49,133, forward strand.
GGGGAAAGTGTCATTTTATGGAGAAACACGTAGAAAGTATTACAATATGACACTGGCCAGTTTTTCCAAGGACCCTTCTTTTTTCTTTCTTTCTTTTTTTTTTTTGAAGTGCAGTGGGTGTGGCTTTTCACACCACATCTCAGAAATCTGCTCTCAGTCAAAGCCCATGGCAGCAATTTAAAAATGTGCACTGAGGCCATCTCTGGCATCCTGACAGTCCCCTCCTCTTGTTTTTGATATTGTCATCGATGGGCATTATTGATATCTAAACACCTCCTTTCTCTTCTTCCTTTGCCAAACTGTGAAAGCAGTTCAGGTCCTGGGAAGGAGACAATAGTGGGATGGGTTAATTGCCAGGAAACTTTTATTTTCTCCCAGCTCGCAGTGATCCGGGGTGAAGGGGTGAAGAACTCCTGTACCAGAGTAGGGCAGCTGCCGCTTCGCTGGACCTGTGTGTGAGTCAGTGATGGCCATAGTCACACCGCTCAGAGCCAACACTAAGCACCCGTCAGAACATCGCTGGTGTCAGAGTCCAGCGTGCCCTGGGACAACTGGATTTACAACGGGAAAACCTGTACCTGGGATTGCTTTTTTTTTGTTCCTGGGATAGCTGCTGTAAGAGTCACAGATAATGAGACTGGTAGCAGGGAGACCACCCTGAGATACCAACTTCTTGGCATTTTATGTGGATGAGAACTGACTGTCCAATAAACTCAGGAAATTAAATTCTGAGATAGGAAAATGTTTAGAAAATACTTGAACCCAGCATTGACTTTGGGTCAACAAC
>RJWJ010009435.1:0-49967 GCA_004363605.1 Indri indri
GGTGGAGGTCACGAGATTGTCTTAGTCCACAATGGGATGAATCAGAACCATCAACTATAGTTGAATAGTGATAGCTTGAAGCTGAAAACGTCCCTTTAAAAGCTCTGTGTTCCTGCTCAGAGGCAGGTACTTTAAAGATGTTGGTACTTTAGGATGGGAGTCTGCCAACCTCCAGATTTGCTGGCAAATCAATAAACTTCTCTTTCCTTATCCTCAAACCACTTGTCCTCATTCTTCTAATGTGGCCTCAGGGACAAGTGCTGAACTTTTGGTAACAGTAGCTGAGAGTATTCTTTGGTAAAGCTATCAGAGGTAGTCTTTTCAAATCCAAATGTGTATGTGTGTGTGTGTGTGTGTGTGTGTGTGTGTGTGGGGTCTATCATCTTTTTGATACACAGACATATGGAAGTATGTGTGTATGTGTGTGTTTTCTCACTTTCAGAACTATTAGCACATTATAAATACTGTTCTGCATTTTGCTTTTTTATGTATCTTGGATATCATTTCAACTATTTAACAGACTCATTTTGTAATGCCACAACAAATATTTAAATACAAATTTCTTTGTGCATAGATATAAATAAATCTGTGGGATCTGTTCCAAAAGAGTAGACTTGCTGGGTCAGAATATATTACCTTTAATTTTGATTTATATTGGAAAAATTTCCTCCAAAGAAGTGTTATCAACTGGCACTTGTAGGGGAGGAAAAAAATTGTTTTCTCTCTACCCCCACCTAGGTTCTAGGGCTAGGATCCATGAATCAAACCAATAACAGATGGATTAACAAAAGAACAAAGTTTTAATTACATATGTATGCATGGGAGTTCACAAAGAAAAATGTGGCTTAAGGAGGTGGCTTGTATGCCACATAGGTTAAACAAAGGAAAAAGGGTCTGGAGTTTTCAGGCAGGACAGCAAATTATGGGACAGTGAGGGGCAGAAATTTATGGTAAATAAGGGTTGTCTTGTGGCGGTAAGAGTCTCTTAGGTGATAAAAGTTGTTTCTGGGAGTAGCTCTCTCCCTGGTAAGGAGCCATTTTTACAAATAGAAATTTCCTTTACTACAGGGGAAGTTTACACTCTAGTTTTAGGCAGTTTGAGGGAGGCAAAGAGCGTTTCCTGTGTCTTCTGGTTCTCTACTACTTTTAGCTCAAAATAATCCATATGCCAACATGCCATCTTTTGGGGTCGCGTTATTCTCCACACTCAAACCAGCACTGCATCACAGTGGTTTTTTCCTTACACTCCTGCTAACACAGTTAGCTCAGGTTTTTGACAGAGCGAACAATTTCTTCTTTCCATCTCTCTTCCACCTGTGGAAAGTGAGTCTATTATGTAATATTAGCCAACTTTCAAAAAAGAAGTTGTTGTTGCTTAGATAATGCGGCTCCTCTTGCTTATGGCTCCTGTTCCCTGAAGATATGGGAGCTTCAATATTCAGAGAATGAATGGGGTTGATTCTGTGTGGTAGGAAGGGCTTGAATTCAATCTCGTATTTGATTCTAATTTGATTGTATGAGTGTCCTAAGTCCCACCACTGAAAACTAGAGGACATAGTTTTTCCTTCTAGGTAGCTCAAATTGTTTTAACCATTAAAAGGAAAACAAAAGACCTGGAAACATTTTTAGTAAGGTGCTTTGAAATATTTCTGGATAAAATCATGTATCTGGATATGTATCTCTTCTTGGCATACACAATTGTGTGAACATCAGCATGAGCTCGTTTGCCTGAGGTCTGCATGGAATCAGAGTGTAGTAAAAATAAAGGAACAGACCAGTAGTAAATTGAAGGTGTCCTTCTGGTGGGCGATTTCAAGGGAGTGAGGAGCAGTTTGGAATTGAGCAATAAGAGCGTGGCTGGCTTTTCAGGAGTTTGGCTGTGATAGGAAAGGAGAAGAAGGGAGTCGATGGAAAGGAGAAAGCACAAGACTCAGGGAAAAAGGTAGTGATGGATCCCAGACAGGCTGGGCTTCCAGGCATGGGTGGAAAGGAAGGAGGACACTGCTTAGAAAGAGGGGGGTGGGTAATTACTGATGCCAGTCAAGACCACTCGGAGCAGAGGAAAGAGGAGTTGAAGGAGTTCATTTAGCAGAGACAGTACAGGACTTCAAAAATAGCCAGGTGTAAACCTCTGGATCAACCACCACTACGCTTGTGACCTCTATGCGTCTAGGTTTTCCTGTTTATACGATGTGGGTATTCTGGTTATGTTACAGCTTTGGGAATTGAATGGGGTAGTGCGTGTGAAAGTGTCTAACACAGGGCCTGGAGCAGTCATCTCTAGTAAATAGTAGTAGATCTTTATCTAAAGGCTGAAGGTTCGAGACACAGGAAGATGTCTGGTTACACAAGCTTGGGAACAGAACACAGTATCGAAAGTGACTGGTGTTGGGAGATGTGGGAAGGAACAAACAAAATTTTTAAGCCATACGGTTTTTGAATATGTCCCTGCATTAAAGGGATAATTGAAGGTAAAATCTCAAGCAGCTAAATGACTATGTTTATTTATAGTCAACCAGGGCTATTTTTTAAAAAGTTACCTGTGCTTGTTTGATAGGCATTGGAGGTGGCTTAGGGAAACTTCTGGCAGGCCCAAACGTAAGCAGGGAGACACATTGGACAAACACTACCCCGTGTGCAAATCCTCTTTCAGAAAAGAATATAAGCTGTGCTTTTGGTCCATTTTCCATTTGTACTACTATCCTCAGAGGTGTTACTACGGTAGGAAGGCTCCCAAGTTATTAAATACAAAAGCTGTGAAGGGCAGCACCTGGGATGTCAGTGCATCGGTGCAGCTGCAACAGGCTTTGAATTATTTCCTTACTGAGATCTGGTCTCCAAAATACGACCTGAATTGTTTCAGGAGGAGAGTTGCTTTCTTTCCATGGTAGGAGACCCTGGTTTGGCCGACAGAGGTGCAGAGATAAGCCATGTGGGATTTAGGAAAGGCTTCCTTTGTATCAGGAGGTGTTTCCTTCCTTTATTTATCTTGCTGCTTCTCTTACAATGGCCAGTTGTCAGGTGAAGTTATCTCTTGTATGGATGTCTTCGCCAAGGTGCAAATTGGTATAGGACTCAAAAGAAATCCTTCGGTACTGAAGGGTGTTGGAATTAGGTAGGAGCCCCCCAAAAGGCGTCTGTGTTGTAAGGGTTTCACTAATTAATTATAGATTACTGTTCTTGCAAGGATATCAAGACACCCTACAAGCATTACCTTATTTATTCTCATTTCACATTGATAATAAAGAGGAACAGAAATGGGCTGAGATTGGAGTCTTTGCCCCTGCTCACAGGCTCAGTCTAGAGAACATGTTACTCCTCAGGTGAGGACTCAAGGAATTTTCAAGTTGCAGAAGTTCCCCAAAAAGGAAAAGCCAAAGATCCCTCACTGAGGTTTATATTCATATTCATCTTTCCAGATGGCCACAGCTTCGACCTGGCTGAAAATTTGAGAATGCAACCTTCAGCCCTGCCTACCTTAAAAAAAAAAAAAAAAAAAAAATGTCATGGCCATTGATTGAGTGTAATGAAGCCCAGCTGCAGTGGTTTCCTCACCACCAGCTCTTGCAGGGGGAAATGGGGCTATAAAGCCAGACCCCTCTTGAGGCATGGAGGGAAGAAACTGTCTGGGTCCTCGCTTGACACCTGGACCTCACCGTGGTACAGAGCAAAACTCATCAACTCAGGTGGCCAAGAAAAGCAGATGTTTCGCACAGCTAAGTGTAAAGTGTGGGGGAAATGGCTTTACGGGCCTTTGGCTGAGATGCTCACATTTGAATGTTATACACAGGAAGTCATCAGGTAGTGGAATAATATAAACAGACCTTACCTCATGGAGTAATTTATTTTGGATTGGCGGCAGCAGCAACAACGTCTCACACAAAGGAACATAAGGATCTACTTTTTATTTGATTTTCCAACCAGCGAGGGCTGCTTGTAATGAAAAAGTAGGGGCAGTGCTTCCTGAATTTAAGCACTTATTCATCATCAGAAGGGATGATGTTGACTCGCGGCAATAATATTTCCCAAGCACTTTCAGTGGTTTGACTTTATTCGTCTCTCCCACGACCTGTGGGAGCAGTAGGGATCACTGTGTATAGTCAACATGTGGGGAAACTGAGGCTTAGACTGCCCAACAAATTTGCTGAAGGCCACACAGCTAGTAAACAGTGGAAAATAAACTAAAACGACGTCTTCAGATTTTCTAAGTCGAGAGCTCTTTCCACACAGCTGGTATTTCTCAACATGTGGTAGGAGATGATTTTAGGTAGTCTGTAAATGAAAATGGAAACATTTTAATATATAGGTTTTTATTTTAATTTAATTTTAAAAGGGGACAGGAAAAATAACATAGAGGTTAACTCAGGTTAAACTCAAGTACCTGAATTCCAATTCCAATTCTACCACTTACTATGTGATTATCTCCTCATTAATCTAAGCTTCAGTTTCCTATTCTGTAAAAAGAGGACAATATTATAGTAGCCCTATTTTCAAGGGTTGTTGTGAGGATTCAATGAGCTGTATTTGTAAAGCACTTAAGAGTGGGGTCTGGTACGTTGCAGGAGTTCTGTAAGTGTTTATTAAGGGCATAATAAAAATAGCACATTAAACTTATGATTGCATGAATATTTTGAATTTAAAGAGGGCAAAATAGGCATTTATGGTAAAAAAAAAGGGGGGGAGGGGGAGGGGGAGGGGGGATGGGAATAGTTTTGAAGTAAAACGGGTAAGTAATGGTCTATGTGGTGGTCACGTGTGCAGACAATGACTGGCTCTGGGCAAGTGCTGTCCTGCCGCAGGCGGGACCATGGCACAGAGAGGTCTGAGCCTGTGGGAGACACACGTGACAGGTGCTGTACTCTGCTGAACCTCCTTCTGAGAGAAAGTTGGGAGTCAGAGTCATCAGCCTGCATCAAGACATTTGTTTGCTTTTGTACCCATTTATCCTCTCGCCTTTTCTAAAGAAGTCACCTTCTCAGGCAATGTTCCTTACAACCAGAGCATCGGCATGCAAACTCACCTTAGCAGGGAATACAGCCACAATGGCCCCACCAGACCCCAGGACAAGGAAGAAGACTTGGTTTCTCACTCTGCCCGTTGTCGTCGGAGTGTCAGAAGCAGGAGGCAGGAAGATAGAAGCCAGACCTGACCCGGGGTGCTGGAGGCGAGGGACTTGGGGGAGCTGGGTCAGGAGAAGGAACGATCCATTCAAAAAACCAGACACCGTGACCATAAAAAGGAGAGCAGAGGAGGAATGCCTTAGAGTGAGTCATTGTCTTTAGACACCAGACAGTTACCTCAGTGAAGTGGAGGGGAACAGAATTTGCTGATACCATCATTCCTATTCACCCAGTGGCCGAAGAAAGAAATGAATGTGCCATTTGTACTGATTCTCCTGCGGAGGCAGATTTGCTGTAGCCTGTTCCTTCCTGGATTGAGGTCTTTGCTCTGGCCAAGGATCATACAGGGATAAAAGCATCCTGGCCTTGTTTACCTGAGTTTTATGGCGTGTTCCCTAATTAGCTGCTTCTCTGAGACTGCTTTTTACTTAAACTTGTGTACACGGACAACATTCTTTCCTCAAGTTGCCAAAAAACACAGCAAGCTAAAATCACACAGCAAGGCGAGGGGAGGAACATGGATTCTTCCTTCCCGACAGTCACCAGAGGATCTGGGCTGGAAGCCACATCAGCTTCGTGTCCTTTGTCATTCTGGGCCAGGAGGACACTGGAAGTTTCAGGTTCTCATGTGGTAGTTTTAGAAATCTGAGCTCTAGAAGTCCCGAGAGTCAGGTCAGATTAGACTACCTGGTTCAGATATGTTCTTTCTCCTCTGGCTACTCCAGGGTGATCAGGGTTGCAGAAGAAAGGATCAATTTACTGGAAGGATTGTTGGTAGCTAAAAGAACTAGAGAAATAGCTGAATCATCATGTCTTGGAAGGTGGAGAAAATACAGGCAATCCAGAAGTCTACAATAATAGTAACTAGCACTTATTGAGCACTTACTATGTTCTAGCCCTTGTTCTGAGCCTGGGACATCCACTAATTCATCTGCTCCTCGAAACAATACCATAAGTTAGGAACCCTTATTATCCTGTGGGTGAAAGAGTTTACAAAACCTAATTCCCCTGCAGCGTGACAATTTGACACCTGGTTAAATGCCTAACTGTTACTCCGGAAATCAGTTACGATGATGTGTCTGTCAACCATGATGTCCTAGCTACATTGCTTATGGTAAAAATGACCCAATTGGAGAATTGCTCCTAGGCTGAGAGAACTATAAATATCTGTTAGGAAACTATAGTTTTGAGCTTCTCTGACATTTGCAACAGACATCTCTTTATGGGGGACCTGAAAGCTATGCCGAAGGAATTGTTGCAGGAACTACTAGCTATTGGGGGGTGGAAGGGGAGGAGAGGTCATGAGGTTTTTAAGCCAGAGCAATTCCCACCTGAGGAAGATCTTGGCTTCTTATATTTAAGTCCTGCTATGTGGACTCCTGTAGGGGCTCCTGTGCTAAAGAAGAACATGTGATATGCTATAAACTGATGCAAAATGCTGAGCTTATTGCTGTCTTCTGAGTCTTAGTATTTACTGGAACCTAAGAAGATCCCTGATGGACATTGCATATTGCTTTTATGCAGAAAAAAAAAACCTGAGGCTGAGAGAAGTGACCTTCAGTGAAGTAATCCATGGTCACATGGATAACGAATGGTAAGGCCATGTTCAATCTTGGGCAAGCTGTCTCTAGTACCCGACTGGTGCCACGCACTGCCTCTTACACAATTGGCCAGTCTCTGTGCGGCACAGCCTTCTTGAGAGATTTGCTCCAGTTATTTCCATTTTTGGGTCTCTCAGCTCAAGATGCAAATTTCTGGGGGAAAAAAGCCTGAATCGCCTTGTTAGGCCATGAGCCCATCTGCAGGCCAGGAGAGGGCCGTGTGTCTTGATTGAAAATCCCATGAGGAAAATCAGAAGAAAGGAAGTGGGTACGAATTGGACAAAAACAAGGGACGTCCACTTTCCTGGGGTCAGATAGGGCTCCAGGACAGACACCTGCTGAGCATTAACCTCAGAATATATTTGTTGTTGCTATTGCTGCTGTTGTTATGGTTGAACACACAGCACTCAAGGGAACCTCTATTTTGTAAATTTTCACAACCTCCCCTGCCAGTTGATAAAAAGCTTTCAGTTATTCATTCGTTCATTTGTTCACTCACTCACTCATTTAACAGTATTAAGAGAGCCTTGACAATGAAGGGATTCAGCAGCGTGGTTTTGTGATGTCAGGCAGGAATGGTGTCCCTGGGCAAAACTATGAATTTCTTCAGAGGCGGGGGACACAAGGTGTAGGAGATGATGAACAATTAGAGGCAAGTGGGAGAAGAAGAACGCTCATTGAGGGGAGAGGCTTTGGAGGGCCAGAGCTTGTTAGGTTGTGGGAGCAGGCTGGGCTGGGCAGGAAACAGGCCCCACTCCTACTGGGAGGCGGGAGGACAGCAGCTGGGGAGGCTCGGGGAGGGTGAGGTTTGGAACAGGAGACAGCAGGATAATAAAATAGGCGGGGAATTTGGAACCAGGTGCTGAGTCCCAGGTGGGGTTGTTAGAGAAGAAGAGAGAAGAGTTATTGAGTTTGCTGTGTAGGGAGCATTTGCCGAGGACACACCCTCGGGAGATATGCCGCATACATCTGGAACTGCAGTATCCACTGAAGGTGACAGCTCGAGGCTTCTGGGATGGCCGTGTCTGGTGGTTCAAGGCCTGTTACTCTGGGTGTGGGCTGGGCAGGGGTCTCCAACGCTGCAGGTGTTTGGATCTGCCCTTTCCAGCCCCTTGTCCACTTTGCTGTGTGTGTTCTCTCTGAGTCTTGCCTACCAGTCACCTCCTACTTTGGGATTTTTTTCCTTTTTCACTCCTAACCCAATGTCTCAAGGTATCACTGGTTGTCTGGCCAGCTAATACGGGAAATAAACTCAAAGAAAAAGTTGGTGTTAATGACTGAAAGTTTTACCTGTTTTAGAAAACACGTTTATATTTAACCAGACCTTGGGAACACAATGTGGGAATTTCAGACATTGAGATGTTTCTGCTGGTTGATGGAAAGAAATATTTTTAAGCAGAAGGACTTGGCCAGACCTCAAATCCTAGGACAAATTTGGCTAAGCAAGAACATTCACAAATGAAACCTGGCCAGAATGTATGCATATTGCTTTGTAAAGTAATGAACTCCTTGCCACTGGACATGCATAGACAGAATGATTACCAGTTAGAATTTTCTCAGAGACTCCATTCAGGATGGATTAGATCAGTGGCATCCTTTTAAAAACAAATTTTCTTGTGGGATCTCCATGGGACAAGAAAGCAATGACCACCGTGTTAGGGTTCACAGCTTCCTCCACGCTCCCTGCCTGCCAAGGATTCATATTGGCTCCGCCAGTGCCTGGCCTTTGCCGTGTGGGGCACATTTGGAGCAAACAAGGAAAAAAAAACAAAAACCCAACTAATGAAGCCAGAGAGGCTGAGTTGAGCTACAGAGTGGAGAACTGAGAGCCAGAGACGGGAGGAGAGAAGTGGATGAACCCACAGGCTGCATGTCATGGAAAGTTTTTGGTCTGGCTGGGAGAGTAGGAAGGAGAGTAAGATTTCAGGAAGCGGCTGCCGTCTGTGTGAAGGATATTGAGAGTGGCAGAGATTAGGAGTAATGGATTTTAAAGATATCTTGGTGTGCATTAAATATATACTCCACCCCTTGGACTTTTTCTTTAGAGACTGAGTTTAGATTTAAACTGCTTTTGATTGTATTTTTTTGATGGACAGCTGTTTCTTTGAATGTGACTCCATGCAGAGATTGGACCACAAAACTATCTGGCATTCACAGGGAAGAAACCAAATATAAAACAGATAAATAGTAAACCATTCTTGATTAATCCAGAACGGGCAGCCCGGAGACCCTGTTGGCTTCACCTTTGTCTCATGAAATGCTGACTCTGACCCCTGAGACTCTTCGAAGCCCGGTTTGAAATCACCCTCTGAATTTACCCTTAGTCCCTTCTGACTCTGAAGGTCATGGTGCAATGCCAGCCTTGCCTCATTTCAGTAGCAGACACGGACACCGCAGGGAAATGGAGATGCTTGCTGACTACACATCTGTGTTGCCACATTTTGGAAAAGGTGTCCTGGCATGGAGCCCCTCCCGACTCTGGGCTGTAGGGTGTGGTTTTGTGAATGGGGCCCACTGTGGTTCTGTCGAGTCCAGGTAACATGACCCAGTTCCCTGCCTGGCCTCAGGGCGGATGTCTAGTCACCACAGCCAGCCTCTGGAAGATGCTGCTCTGATGACACAACATTTTCCTCCGTCTCCAGACACGACTTCTCATAAATCCTTTTGCTATATCCCATTGGAACAAGGCTCAAGGGTTTAAACCAGTTTGTTCAGCGGGACTCTGGGCATCCTGCAAACAAGGGATCATTTCAAATAATCTGGGAGTAGTCCTGGTCGTGGGCAGGACACTGCAGACCACCTTCCAGAGCAAAACGTTAACGCAGTGAACGCTTGCTCCATGGAGGCTAAAGGAGCACAAGAGAATCCTAGGTGTCAAGCCCCATTTGAGAGGCAAAATTCTGCTTCCTGAGAGGACACAGCATTGGTGTCCACCAGCTGCATGAGATACCTATTTTCCCAAGCTTCCCATTTGGAATAGCCTGTCAGTGAGAATTTCCATTTAGTCATCTGTCTGAGAAACCTGCTTTGATCTTCCATAGAATTTGTAACAAAAGACTCATGGTTGATTTTTTAAATTACAAAAGTAACACATGCTTGTTTTGATAAATTTATAAAATTCAAAAGTACATGGATTTAAAAGCATTTCCTACTCTCCCCCTGCCTCCCCCTGAGGTAACTGCTCTTAACAGGTTGGTGCATGCCCTTCCAGAATTTTTTCCATGAGAGGCTTACCTTCCATCTCAGAAGTCAGGAGGATGGAAAGCGCTGATGCTACTGTTTTAGATTTTAGAAGACAAATAGGATTTGAGCCATTGGGGCTGATTAAGGCCTGGTGAGACGCAGGGGCCAAACTCAGTCCCTTGTTCTGAGCCAATGATTTTTCCAGCAACCAGGCTCCCGTCTCATGGGCTACATTTGCTCACATACGTATTGTTTGTAATGCAGTTTTAATAGCCCAGACACAGGTGGTGATAGACTCTTGAGCTGCATCTGGGGTCTGTTGCAAAGTCCTAGGCAAAGGCTCAGCAGCTGCCTAGTTGCTTCCTGATGAAGAGCTACTTTTAGTTTCTGAAAACCCTTTATAGTATTGCAATGAACTGGGATGAAGTGGTGGAGGGAAACACTTGGTATTTGAATCTCTAACCAGGAAACATTTCTTTTCTCCTATAGGAATTTCCAGGAGTCTTGGGGAGGAGGTGTGCTCTAGCTCTCCTATTGGATTCCACCCAGGCTGGGCTTTAGAACCTACTGTCAGGTTGGGACTTGTTGGTTAAAGATCCCTGTTCTACAAACTCTGAGGAATGGGTGGCATTATAAATATGAAGGCCTGTGCAACACCCAGCAGAGACAATGGGTCCCCCTGTCCCCTTTACTTCTCCTTCAGTTAACAACTGGACTTTTCGAATGCACTGATTAGCCATCAACAGTATATAGTCATTCAACAACCATTGATGGAGTGCTGGCTATATGCCAGGCACACTTCTAGGCACTTGGCATATACTTGTGAACAAAATAAATATTCCTGTCCCCATGAAATGTATAACCAGTAGGAGAAAAAACATATGAACAATAGATAAAATAAGTAAGTAGATTTTATAATGTCTTAAATGGTGATAAATGTTATGGCAGGAAGAAAAGGGAGATTAAAAGTGTAGGCAAGAGGTGAGGAGCAGGTGTGGTGTTCAGTAGGGTTGTTCAGGGTAGACCCCCTGAGAAGGTGAGGTTTGAGCAAGGTTTGAATGAACTGGGGGAATTAAGAAAATTCCCAGGGGAAAAGAGACTTTGGCCAATGTCCCCAGACAAGGATTTATATTCTCAGCGCTTCCCTCCTCCATGCCAGGCCCAATCCATTATGACATTCTTAATAATTTTAGAAAACCAAAAGTAGTTCTTCACTAGGAAAAGGCTGGTGTGTGGAGGCGAGGGGCACTCAGGGAAGATGCTGAGTTTCGGATCTTTGCAAAGAAATGACCACAGCTGTTACTCTGGACCCCAACAATGACAGCCAGACATGGCTGTGTGGCACTCCAGGGTGACTGAGCACCAAGCATGGCCAGGAACGGACATGGGCAACATGGAGGGACGGTGTGGGGTTAGGAGAGACTCCAAATCATCTCTCTCCTGTCCCTAGAAATTCCCTCCTGAAACGCCACCATTAGGAATACACTCTTTGGTTTCCTCTTTTAAGTTGCACACAGTACTATGAGGGGTAACACATTAATCTGAAATCAAAGTCATGTTAGTGATTTATCAGTGTTCTCCCTCCGCTGGGATAGACTCAGAATGCAGGGCTCCCGGGGAGACACGGGCACTGCAGCAGACCTTGCCGGCATCTCTGAGTCCTCCAGGATGAGTTATATTCATTTACTGATGGACAGAACAAGAGGACAGTCACATCACTGACATTGATTGGGTCCTGATAAACACAAATACATCTCAATCACTTTTTGAAAAGCCAAGCAAAATCTGTCAATTGAGAACTGATGAGGAGAGAGTGGTTGCTTTCTCTTAAATTGCTAAATCAGAGAGGGAAATATACTTCATGGTCTCTCCTTCTAGCTGCTTGCTGATTTAAGAGCTGGGTCCCTGCAAGTCTGTACAAGTAGAGACCTTGACCCAGAAGGTCCCATGAATTCTCCGTGTCCTAAAGTAAGTGATTTCAGGGGACCGATGATCCTGTATTGACCGTCCTCCCCATGAGAGACACAGAACAAATAATACTTAGTTTGTCCCTCTCCCTGCTGAACTCTCTTCAATCCCCTTTTCAAAGACCTCTTTTAAAGGGAGGACCCCTCCCTGCTTGTCATAGTCATGTAAGTATGATGTTGATCTATTTGAATGGTATTAGCCCAGCGCCTTACTGCAAGATGTCTGCATGCAGTAGGTACTCAGCTGTGGTTACAGGACTGAATGCTGCTGGGAAAATAAATAATTATAACATTTTATGCTCTATTTTTGTTCAGCATATTTCAAAGGCCTTTTTTTAAACATATGGTATGCTGAGGTTTGAATGTTTATGTTCCCCTAAAGTCATATGTTAAAATTCTCACCCCATGAGGTCCTCGTGAATGGGATTAGCACCCTCCTAAAAGGGGACCCCTTACCCCTCCCACCATGTGAGGTTAAAGTGAGAAGACGGCTATCTATGAGGACATAGAGACAGACACTGAAGCTGTCAATGCCTTGATCTTGGACCTCCCAGCCTCCAGAACTGCAAGAAATAAATTTCTATAGTTTGTAAACCACCCAGTCTATGGTATTTTATTAAATGGCTTAAATGGACTAAGACATGGTACTTTGATCCTCACAGAATCCTGTTAGATATTATTGTCGTTCTCAGTTTAAACATGAAGAATATGACTAGAAAGGTTAGATGCGTAGTCTAAAGTCACACAGCTGGTAAGTGGAACTTAAATCCAGCTCCAGGCTCTTTCCCACTATGATGAGTGAGATATACTCTTTGCATACATAGTAGGGAACGTGAATGTATCCTGTCCTAGATGCTTAAATACACTCTACACCAGGGGTGGGGAAACTTTTCATATTGGAAGGCCACATTAATTTAACTGTAATCAAATAAGGCCACATTCCAGAAACTTCAATAAGATTTACTTAAAAATGTACATTTTATTAAAATCTAACTGCTATGTACTTAATAATTTCAAAGAATGAAAAGTATTCATTAATTTCAAAGTTAACTAACCTTTTAATGACTTTTTTGTGTCTGCTTTTTGTTGGAAAGCATTTGAATATTTGGCTGCAGCATGGAGGTTCACAGTTTCAGTTGATCCTCTATATGGGTATCAGTCATCTGTCACCTTAAGGGCATCTTAATTTGAGTTAGATAGGAGAATGCAGATTTGCAGCATACGTGGTTGAAAAGGAAGAAAGCATTTTGGGGGAATGTTGCTGAAGGCATGGGTTTTCTACTGCATTTTTTCCATATTTCAAGTGGATCTTTCTTAGCATCAAACAATGACTTTAAAATGCCATCTCCTGAGAGCTCAATCAATTCCATCTGTTGTTCTTTGGGTGCCTTGGCGATATCAACTAGGTGAGGCTGAAATGCTGATTTGCATGTGATGTCATGATTCTCAAAGTTAGCGAAACTTCCATTGTATTCTCCAATTCATAGGTCTATAACAGTTGCATATTCTTCAAATGATTCACGTGTATCATCCTGCTCATCAATGACCTTTGCTCACTGGAGAAAATGTTGATCCGAAATTTCCTTTCGAAGAAGTATTTTGAAAAAAGATAGCTTTTTTCCCACAATGCTTGCATTTTTTTTTTTTTTGCCACACATCATATATAGACTTAGTTTTACCTTGCAAAGAAATATTCTAATTGTTTTGAATTGACGTATCACATGGAAATCCTCCATCTCTATAGAAATCTTCTTTTAATGACTCGCATTGCTGATTCAATTTGCAATGTTATGGCAAATCCACACTGAATATCTCATTTTCAACTTTAGCATGTTATGAAACTGATGATGCTGTGTTACATTTGCACAAGTATGGTTAACAATGCTTATAACTTGTTGCAAAGTGTCACTTAAAATAGTAGTTTAGCACAGAGATTTTGCTTATACAAGGTACAATGAAAAGAAATGAGAGCACCTGAATCTGTTAATACTTTTTTTTTTGTCTGTACCATAAACCCTTCATGTTTTCCTGTCATAGAATGTGCACTGTCTGTATATACGCCCACTAAATTTACAAAACTCAGTCCAAGTTCATGACATTTATCTTGAAAGCTGTTGAAGATATCTATTCCCTTTGTTCTGTTCACAGAGTGCCCACAGTGAGTAGCTCTTTGTAGAAAAGAAAATCTTCTATTATGACCTAAATGAAGTATAAAATCTGTGCCCAGTCAGTAGTATCAGTTGATTCATCCAAAGCGGTTGAATAACATATATTTCCCTTTTGAGTATTGCACAAAGTCGTTCTGTTAAGTTGAAGCCTAATTCATGCTGCCAATCTGTTATGGTTCTCCTTGAAAGAGGCAGTTTGTACTTTGAAGTGTTATTGAAGTCTGAGCATCCTAGAACTTCGACGATGCATTCTTTCACAATGTCTGCATCACTGAATGGCTTCTCTTTTTACCAAGTATGTAAACTACTTTATAAGTTGCTTCAGTGGCATCATTTCCAGGTCTTATTGCTGCTTGAAAGAATTGTCTTTGCTTTTGCTTTTCATCTTTTAATTTCTGCAATGCAACCTTTTGTGCCTTTCCCTCTAATTTAAAATATTTGTGGTCCTTATGAGTGTTATAATGCTAATGAACATTGAATTTCTTTAATGTTGACATGACAGTATCAGAAAGCAAGCAAATCATCTTATTGTTGGCACAAACAAGATAATATTGCAATTCTCAATCCCCATTAAAAAATCTGTTTTCTTCCTTCAGCATTCTCTTGGTCTTCTTTGACATGATGGACTGTTAAGCAGACAGAATTAAAAAACTCATGCTGTACAAATATTCACAAATTCCACTTCAAAAAGAAACACAGTGCACCATTGTCAAAAGCTGATCACAGACTGGGGTACTCAACACTCTAGACTCTTGCCAACCAGTGTCATGGAGTAGTGGTGCCAGGAAGGCAGGGGAAGTTAGAACTAAATCATGAGTGTAGTAGCCGTCAATTTAGCCCTTATGGCTTACTAATGTTCTAATGGTGCTGGTCAATCTGGGAGGATTATTTCATTGAAACATTTTATTCTTTGGTATGTTAGATACATTCATTTGTAAAATAAAATAAAAATATAAGAGGTGGACAAAAATATATTAATAAAAATAAAAGGATTTGTTCTGTAAAATTTGGATTTAATCAAAACGCTGTACTCCCTTAAGGACCTAGAAAGCCACAATTTCCCCAACCCTACATATCACAGATAATCAGCAAAAATGATGGGTTGGTTTCTGTCCTTGTGAAGCAAATATATGTATTTACACAACTACTGAACCTGGGTGACTTAAAGAGTAGAAAAATAAGTCTAGACAGAGGACAGTGAGTTAAAATATCTGACACTGAATATCCCCCAACCCTTACTTCTACCCCTCCACCAAGTTTTACAGATGCAAGACATGTGATTAGGAAATGATTTTATATGCACTTTATGTCAAGGAAAAATTCGCTTCTGCTGTTGGGTATTTTGAGATCTGTGATAACATTGACTGTTGAGTCTTGGTCTAGTACAGTGGTCTCAAATTTGAGTGGGCATAAATACTAGCTAGAGAGCTTGTTAAAAATTCAGATTCCCACTTACCTTTCTAATTTGGAAGGTTTGCGTTTATTAATAGCAACATCTCAGGGTGGTTCTGATGCAGGCGGCCCAGTGGACACATTTACGAGGACATTGGCTTAGAGCTACTCAGAAAACTGCTCCTTAAGTGACTTGAAGCCTTAAGGACACAAACTAAGAGCTCCAAAAGTCAACACCTTGTTGATCTCACCTGAAGTCTAGATTTAGGACACTTTTCAGGGTTTACTGTGTTACTTACTTTGGCTGATGACTGAGGTTTCTCACCACCAACTTGCCTTGGTGTGTGTGTTTTTATTTGGTTGAAACTCTGGGGCCGGGGGGCCAGGGATGAATCCCCTCCTAAAATGCCTTCTACTTTTTATAAAGATCAAAAGCATTGGCTGTGTTTGAAGGTCACTGACCTAAATGTCCCGCTGATGATTCAAAATGGTGCAAGGAGTCGTTACCTATTGCCTAAATACTGCACCTGCTCTTCTTTCCTTGTTAAATATTTGCTGTCTGTCTGAATTGGGAAAGGATATTTTGCACCAAATGCAAATGGAGGTGGTTTTCACTGGTGCGTCTTTGTACTCCTCTGTGGCTTCCTTTCCTTGAGAATGTGCAGTGGATAGAAGTGCCGTCTATTGCTCTTCCTAATGGGCTATTCATAAATGTGCCCCTCTGGTCAATCAGCTTGTTTTGTCTGTTCCCTGGCTCTATGGGGGCTTTGTTTGCTCACCTGTAGCAGATGTATTTGGACTCCAGCTGTTCGTAAGAATCTTTCCATGTGGGCCACGTATAATGTTATACAGCAGCAATAACTCTTTTAAAAGCTTGTGACTTTTTAAGAAGTTCTGATTGCTTATTGTTTGGGAAGTGTTTGTGGTTTGTAATTAAGCATTTCATTAGAAGCTGCCAAGGTCTTTTGGTCTATAAAATGACTCTATTAAGTTGATTTTTTTTTTCTAACTAATTCCATATGGTTTTATGTCCACATTTTGGTGATGTGAATTTTGTTAAATTGAGGCCCACACATGAAATATTTAGTAAATGATTTTTAGTAGATGATGATAGTAAAAAAAAAAATACCCATAGAAACTCAATTGAAAATATGTTTATATTTTTAAAGAAACACAGGGGATGCAAAATCTAGCAGACATAGATATAGGAATCTTCATCTTTAAAAAAATTTTTGTTAAAAAATTTCAACATATACAAAAGTAGACAAATAATATATTGAACTCCCATGTATTCATCACTAAGCTTCAACAATGATCAGTTTATGACCAATTTTTTTATAGTTCCTCTCATTCCCCCGTACTGATTATTTTGAGGCAAACCCTAAACATGTCATACTGTTAATAATTTCATATGCAAATATTTCAGGATGCATTTCTAAAAGACAAGGACTTTGCTATTAAAACATAACCATAATACATACAATAATAACATACAATAACACACAATAACCCCCCAAATCCCTCAACAGAAATTCCGTAATAACATCAGATATTCAGTTAGTCTTCGTGTTTGCTTAATTGTCTTAGGAATGCTCTCTCTCTCTCATACATGCTTTCTCTAACTTTCCCTTTTTAAAAAAATAAATAAATAAATTAGGATCCAAAAAGGTCCATAAAATGAGATTGGTTAAACATCTAAGTCTCTTTTAATCAATAGATACTCTCCTACATTAGTTTTGATTTTTCTTTTGTTTTTGTTGAAGAAATTGTGTAGGTTGTCCTAGAGTTCCCACAGTTTGGATTTTGCTGATTCCATTCCCATGATTATGTTAGATAAAATATTAATAATATACATTATGTGTTCATGCTGATGCTTCCAATTGAAATTCAGGACTAAGGTTTTTACTCAATGTCTTTTTACATTTGTATCTTCTTTCTCTCACTCTCGAAATCCCAGTTCTTAACAATAGCACATAATTACTTATTTCTTTATCCCATAATATGTACAAAACAATATCAGAATTCCAGCACTACTACCAACACTATGATTATGGAAGCTAATTTGTGGTACTTTTGTTTTGTAATTATTTTTGTCCTCAGGTATGTACAGTTAAATTCAGTGCTGTTTTGGGAAATGTTTTACAACTGGTACTCTGAAAACAAACAAATAACAGAACAACAAAACCAAAGTAAACAAAAACCTGATTTGTTGCATTTGCTAATTTCCATGGTGTAAATACCCCAACTGTGGCCACTTTCAAGCTACCAACTTAGTGTCACTGAATACAGAGTTGGGAAGAGATACACAAAACCAGCCCCTGAGAGCCGGTGCTCGCTGGCTCCAGTGCAACAGGGGGAAATTCCTATTTGGAAGTCACTGGAAGGAGTCCTTTACTCTGTGGTTGTACCACCAACTGCACAGAGTGAAGTTCATTTGTTCCATTTCACTTTCAAGTTTTAGAGACTAGTTTTTAAATTTAAATTTTGTTTTATAATTATGCAAAATATTTCTATGGTTTCAAAGTCAAATCTACAACTACTCAAAGAAGTTGAGCTTCCTTCACTGTCACCTTGACACTATGTCCTCCCTCCCACATAGGATTTTTAAATTATAATTTTAAACCATTTATTTAAAAATATTATGGTATCCTTCCCTTGCTTTCTCATTAAGGCATATGTATACACATACATATACATATATACATATATTTCCCATTCTTAGATAAATAATAGCATTTTTACTTAAGCACCCTTTTCTACACCTTGCTTTTTCACTTAACAATATATCCTGGAGATTATTTCATGGTAGTGTATGCAATATATATCCTTATCTCATTCTTTTTCCAGCTGAATAGGACTACTCCATTTTCTGGATGGACCATGCTCTATTTAACCTGGTCTCCTATTGATGGACAGTTGAGTTGTTCCAATCATTTTAACTAAAAATTTTTTTGATGTTGACTAGAGAGTACATTTAACAGCTTAAAATCCAGATGATATGAAAGAGTATACAATGAATATACCCGACTTAATTCTTACCCCCAGATAGTAATCTCCTATCCCCAGAGGCAATCTAGTGTTTCGTGTGTTTAGCTTACAGACACTCCTATTTGTGCTTGAAAGGTGAGGACTAGTATTATCAATTTTATTTAGTAAGGGGGATAAATAAGAAGTGGAACACTCAAGTGTTCCAATCAATTTTAGTCAATGACATGTCGCTGGATATGGGATAGACATTAGGCTTCTAGACAGCACTTGGCTTTTCTATATGAGGCATATGCATTCTCCTTTTCAGCTTCCACATCCAAACAGCAGTCACAAAGGTCTTATTTGTTAAATTACCTTTGTCTGGATTGAAAGCAGTTAGTAGTGATCTGCGAGGAGTACTCATGCCCAACATCGTCATCACCAAATGATGAATTTGCTTTAACTGTTATGTTCTAATGTGAACAAATATGGTGGCATGCTGAGAGGTAGATAAAGCAAATTAAACACATCAAATGAGAAACCATTTTCTAAAGTAAATGACATTGATTCAGACATATCTTTGAAAATATACAAAAGGCATACATTTTGCTCTATCAGAGGCAGTATAAGAAGAGTTTAGGTAGTACTAAAAAGAAAAAAAACCCAAACAGCACAATTAACAACTGCCAATATTACACACAGTGGTGGGAGTTCATGGGTAGCAGGTGAGGAGAAAAGTGAAAGTGTGGGAGTTCCTTTCTGTGGTAGTCAGCCTCCCAAACACCCCAATGAGCAGTGCCTCCCAGTACGCAGGCCCTTCGGTGGTCTCCTCTCACAGTGAATCAGGACTGACTCTGTGACGTGTAGAATAGTGCAGAAGTGGATGTGTGACTTCCAAGGCTGGGTCACAAGAGGCATTGCAGCTTCTGCTTTGGTCTCTTGTATTCCTTGCCAGCTACCAGTCTGTGAGGGCACTCGAATAGCTCAACAAGAAGAGGAACCGAGGCCCCCAACCGACAACCAGCACCAACTTGCCAGCCGTGTGAGTCAGCCACTTTGGAAGTCCGTCCTCCAGGCCCCCGTCAGTAGACTGCAGATGACTGCAGCCCTGGAGGCATCTGACTGCTGCCTCATGAGAGACCTACCCAGCTGTGCCACTCCTGAATTCCAGAGCCACAGAGAAATAATCACTCTTGTTGTTGTTTTAAGTCACCAAGTTTCAGAGTGGTTTGTTATTCAGCATAGATAATTAATGCAGTATCTGAATTGCAAGTTATTAGATAATAAAAATCTTCACAATAACTTTTCAAGGTAGGCATTTTCTAAAATACTTACTGAGGTTTCCTGATTATGACAGTGAAAAAATTGGAAAGTACAATAAAGTTATAGAGAAAAATAGAAAGTACCTTCAACCATAAGATAGGCCACATCTTCCCTATTATACAAGTTAGAAAACCCAAGATGCAGAGAGGGAGGAAATTTCCCAAAGTTGTAGTTACCAAGTGGTACAGTAGTGTTTGAATGCAAGGCTGCTTAACCCAACTGTGTAATATTTCTCTGTATTCTGCTAATCTTTTAAAAAGTGGAATTAAATCCTAGGGCTTTTAAAATGAAAACTCTCTATAGATCAAAAATATCCCTAAGCCATGGTTTCCATTGATCTCATTCACACAGTCAACAAATAACTATTGAGTACCTACTACATGTTAGACAATGTGCTAGGTTCTGGGTAATCAGAGGTGAACCAGAAAGACACACCTGCTGTCTACTCTACAGATACTACACTATAGCGGAAGACTCGACATTAAAAAGGTAAACACACAGTGAATGTGGTACATTCAAATTGCTGTAAGTGCCAAGAAGGAGAAGCACATGGTGTATTGAGAAAGAATGCCATAGTTTAGACTGATTGGCTAGGAAAAGCTGGATATTTTAGTTTAGTTACTTTCTGTAAGAGGTAGGAGTTAGTCAGCTGAAGACCAGGGACCAGAGCATTCCAGGCATGTGCTAAGACACTGAGGTGGGAAATTGACTGGCAGATTTACGGAAGCAAAGGTAGTATCTCTGCAGAGTAATGCATACAGGGAAGAGAGGTGTGAGGTCAGGTGGAGAAGGGGCTGGGGCCGGATCACTCGCAGGACTTAGCACAGGACATGCTACGGTGTGTGGGTTTTATCTTAGGAGCAAAGGGACACCTCCGAGAGATTTTAATTTCTAATTTGCTTTTAAAAATCATTCTAGCTGCTGTATGGGGAACGGGAGAGAAGGTGAGAGTGGAAGGTGGGCAGTAGAAGCGAGGCATTTGCATCTCCCCAGTTAATCCGATGATGTGATATCATGATCTAGGGTGATAGGAGTGGTTTGAGATTACTGGATGGATTGAGACTTGGTGATGGATTGAATGTGAAGCATCTCTTCGTGGATGCTTACAGACATGAACCCCAGGGCGATCAAAGTGACATTTATAAAGGTGAGAAGGATGAGAGGAAGAACAGATTTGGCGAGGGTATCAGGAATTCACGTTTATGTATTGTGATGGTCAATTCCGTAGTGTTTGGGCAAGATAAAAGAGTTTGGCCAGTGCTTGGGAAAAGATTTGTCTTATACCCGGGTTCCAGTTTGACAGCAACCAGCTGCTGACAGATACCATCTCTCAGCTGTTACCTAGGTACCTTCTCATGCTTTTCTTTCACTAATGACCTTATGATTGAGGATCTCAAACTGTGGATAAAGAAACGTGTTACTAGTTAGCTCAGCTCTGGCTGGATAACTCTCTAGGATTCAATGAGTCACTGACCACATTAGAGCAGTCACCTGGAGGTCTCCTTTGAAGAAAATGCCCCTACACTTTTCCTTTTTCGGTCACTGCCAAGGGAGTAGGGGATTTTCTTCTTCAAAGATCACATGTTTGCTATAAAAATCTTTAATGTTTACTCCTCTTTGTCATGCTGTCTCTGGATGTTTTCTACGTAAACCATATTCAGTTAACTGGCTGAACACAAGATCATTTCATTACAGTGTATGCAAATTCTAGGTCGATAGACCACTTATATTAATGTATTTAACTATCTTAATATTGCTCGTTCCAAAGAGATGCAGGTATGTAGATTCTCCCTTTCAGAACTTAAGGATTAATTCATTAATTATGTATCTATGAGATACATTAAACCTCTTACTACCCCCAAGTAATATAATTCTCCAAATCATATTTGGGTAGAAATAGGCCCTAGCTATTAAAATTTAGAAAAGAAAATATAAAATATTTTTAAAACTCTCAAAATAAAATTAGATCTTTCATGTAATTTTTTGGTTATTTAACCGTTGAAAAATGGCTCTTAGAGTGGTGGTGTTTTCTGACCATTAAAAAGAACTAATCTTTCCTTGGGAATTCCTCTTCCTTGACTTGGTCTCTTTGCCAGTGGGATTTCTCTCAAATTACATGTTTTTTCCGAGTACCCTTAGCAGCTTTGCAAAACGTGAGCTCGTTAGTGCCAGGCATTGAGGACTAGTGGGCAGAGCACGGGCCTGGCATGTGGAGTCTTCCCGCGAGGGAACGCCCAGCCTCTGAGTCAACCACCTGAAGCCTGTTCCTTTATCTGGAAGTAAAGCGCTATTGGCTCTACTTGCCTCGGTGGGTTTGTGTGAAGGTTAGTTGGGCTGGATATGAGTGCAGAAACCATCAAGTATTTTATCGAGGTAAGATGGCATTTTGATCCTTCTTGCTTTGAAGATGTTTCCTTCCATGGCCCTCTCCTCTCCATCCCTGCTGTCACTGCCTCAGCAAAGACCCCGTCCTCTCTTCCCTGGACAGTGGAACAGGCTCCCTGACTACAGTCCTGCATTCCCCAGTCTGTCCTCCACAACGCTGCCCCTGCAGTCTTTCCCAAATGCAAGTCTCCTGGGGCGGAGCCAGCACTGAAACCTGGTAGTGGCTTCCTGCCTCTCACAGAAAAGTCCAGGGTTTAGGGAACGGCCATCAGGGCTTCCCCTAGCAGTCCTCTCCCCCATTTGGCCACCACAGCCCCAGCTCCACGGCCCCAGCTTCCACTCCCCAAACTCACTCTGTGGTTGTGCTCCTCCCGGCCTTGACGTGAGCTGCTTTCTCTGCCTGGAGCCCCCTTCCCTCAAGTCAGTCTGATGAGCTCTGCCTGGGCATCTCTCTGCCCCAGCTTCAGCCTTGTCTCCTCTCAAGCCTTCCTTGACTCCCCTGACCCTTTTTCCTCCTCACCTCATCGTATTGTGTTCTGGTTGTTTGAGCCTGATCCCCATTATAGGCCCTTCCACACTGTCTGTGATCACTTGTGGAACCCAAGTGTCCCAGGCTGCAGCAGTCTGAAGAGAAATGCAACCTCCTCGGCTCCGTGCCTGCCCAAAGGGCCCCTTTCCCACCCAAAGGGCCCCTCTGCTTCCTCTGCTGACAGAAGAGCCTCTGTGCACAGAAGCTTCCCTTCTTGGAGAATTTCTGGAAGCTCCAAGGCGGGTCATAGGAAGGTCCCTGCTCCCTGTTGCTATTGTGGCCAGGGAGGCTGCTGGTGATTGACAGATTCCCTTTCCCTCAGAAGCTTCAGCTGGGACCATCCCGGAGGTTGGACACCATCACGCCGGTCAGGGAAGGGTCTGAGCAACTTGAGGTGAGTCCTGCTGCACCCATTGCACCCCCGGCTGAGGTGCAGGTCCCTGCCCGCTCTCCTTTGCTGCCTTTTTGAGTCAGAAGAATGTTCCTTCCCTTTGAGGAATGTCTGTGGGAGGATAGAAGCCCCGGAGTGGTCCAGAGGTAATGATGACTGAGCTGTCAGCCCGGTCTCCACTCTGCTTGTCTCCCTAGACGCACAAGGCCATGGATCCGAGTGGGGCTCTTCCATCAAAAAGCTATATTGATGGTCACCGTAGGAGAGGTAATATGAAATGGTTAATATGAGTATAGGAATCCTAACTTGTCTGAAATGTGCATTTCCAGGGAGGAAGTGTAGAACCTGCTGAGTGTCATTTTTACATTTATGCTTGTTTTTAAATCCCAGGGACTATAAGAGCTGGCATCCTGGAATTTCCAGAAGTCACAGTCTAGACTAGAGATAAGACCTTCTGGTGTCTCTGGGCCAGTCTTCCTCCCTTCTATCCTCACTAAGGGAGGAACTCGATTTGCAGCGCTGACGTCTCTGGGGACGTCATTCTGCCTTATGGTAAAGAATTCCTTAGATGCAAAAAAAATGACTATTTCAGATGAGGAATTAGGGATGTGTCTGAAAATTTCTGGCATAGATTGGGGAAGAAGTCCCAATATGTTTTTGTGGTTATACAGCCAAAAATTATGTTAACTACATGAATGATGTGACTTGACTGGGAAAAGGCAACCTGAGAGTATTTTAAGATTCCTTGGTTTTGTAATTATATATCCAGAAGGTACCATATCCAGCAGAGTGATAGATTAAAAATTATAATCAGTGTTCTTAAGCATATAATTAGCATATTGAACATTGACAGTTCAGACCTTAATTAAGTACATAGCCTGCTAACAGGGAGTTCTGATTTTAGAGTTACACAGGAGACTTACTCCCTAGTGAAGGAAAATTGTGACTAATCATGTAAAGTTCCTCTTCCACATCTCTCGTAGCAAGAAATTAAGACTACCCCTTCCAGTATGAGTCCTTGTGTTGCCCTTATGTCTGGGTCGGGGAGTGAGGGTGCCGAGTGTAGGAGGGAATTTATTTGGTGGTTCTATCAAAATGTAAATGGAGTTACGTTCATCATCACAATTTCCTTCTGTATCTGAAATAATTTCATATGTGACTTTTTGGAGCATTATGAGTAACCTTTAAAATACTTATGCTGCTTTCTTCTAGCACTGAAACCAGAAATCTTTTTTTTTTTTTATGCCATGATCTATTTGGAAGTAATTTTGCCGTATAGCCAAGGGTAATCTCATCGCTGAGTAATGCTTCTATTTATGTAAGTCTGCCTCTCAGAGCCTGTCCGTATCTTGAAGAAATCCCCAATGCGGGAGGCAGGATATAAAATTGAACACCATCATATAATATCCCCAAAGGGACTTGTTTAGTGTTTTCTTATCCAGTTACCCATGGCTACAGGGAAAGATTTTTCAAAATTCAATACAAATTGTGTTAGCTTGTTTTTCTTCTTGACACCCTTAAGTCTTCTTTGATCACAGTAGATTTTAGAGAAAAGAAAAAAAAAATTCCTTTAGATCTTTCAGTGTCAAGGGGCACCCAGATAGTTATTCCATTGCCCTTCTACAGAGTTGCTAATTGTATGGAAGGACAAAGATATCTCAGAGTAAGCATTCTGGGACCAAAGTAAAGCTGTTTGCTCTGCTCAGTGTCAGGAGGTTCTTGGGCATTAGCCAAGGGGATTTCATTATTGAAGGATTTTGTTATGAGGTTGCTTTATCTAAAAGACAATCCTATTTTTCATATCACCCATCAAACATCAATTAATCACCAGGTATTTAATTATTGAGAAACTATCATGTTTTGTGTACTTTTGTCTAGTCTGTAAAATAGCATTAGTCAGAAGCTTGGCTTCCATTGGGTTCACAAACTGCAGCCACTCCATTAGAAGCCAGAGACTACAGGATTTGAAGGAAAGGGCAGAATAATGGCACCCTGATGGTTCATAGGGCCATGGAATTCCCCAAATCTCACTGCAGACATTAAAATACAGTTAATATAAAAGAATATTTGCTCTAATTTTCCTGAAGTAATTTTATAGCAGAAGGGGTTAGCCTTTATGCAGTTTAGAAAGAGAAAACCAAAAAAGCAGGGAGTGTTAGTGTTGGTCTGACTGGAGGAAGAGCCTCCTTGTACCTAGCACACCTGGAAAGGTGAGCTACTTAGTGAAGCAGATATAGTCATCCCCATTGCCCCAGTCTGAGGGACACTTGTCACAGACCATCCAATTCCCTTGATGGTGACTCTATGTTCACCACAAAATGTGTGGGTGCATAATTTGTCTTCTCAAGGACAGGGGAACCACGGTGTATCAGGAGCTACCAAAATTAGTGACCCCTTTCGTGCCTGCCCTGGAGCATATGCTGATTCTTTAAATTACTGTAAGGAGCAAATTTCAGGACATAAGGAGACAGAAACTGATTGAAAGCTTGCATAAACTCTTTCATTCCCTTTCAGATGCAATGCCCAAACTATAATACCCTCAGTGCTTTTTCAATCCTTTGTCTAAATCATGTCCTGAGTGTCTGAAGCTTTGAACTAGCATGGCCCACTTGTATTTATAGGTAGACAAGAGACAGATGCCCAGAGCCAAGAGCTAAGCCTTTGTAGGGAATTTCTGAGCTAGAGCTCCAAAAAAGGAGGCGTAATCCTGACTCTTTTCCATATCTTTCTTTGAAGAAGTGATTGTTGTCAAAACCACAAAGGGGTTTCAGCCTAGGTCCAGATGCTCATCACACAAAGATCCAATTATTGAGACGACGATTGCCAAGGAAGAAAGGAATTTTTTAATACATAAGATGTCTTGTCAGGAAAATGGGATAAACTTCCTCAAGTCAGTCTACCCCAGTAACGGAGATCATGGTTTTTTTAAGGAGGGGCCACACAATGCCTTTGGGCAGTTCATGGTGCAATTAACAAGGGGCTACATACACTGGGGGCAGGTAAGTCCTGGTGTTTGGAATTCTGCCCAGGGGCCTTTGGAATCTCAACTCCTTTGTCTTGCAGATAATCACATTTCTGGGAAACAACTCAAAAGTTCAAGTAGTTAGTTAAGGGAGAGGATTATAAAAAGAAACATATAGAGGTCACTGAAATTTGTTCATAGAGCTGGTTACACACTTACAGTATGTTACTGCAAGTTCAGCACTTGTCCCTGAGGCTGTATCAAAAGAACAAGGGCAAGTGGTTTGAGGAGAAGGAAAGAGAAGTTTATTAATTTGCCAGCAAATGAGGAGGTTGTCAGACTCCTGTCTTAAAGTATCAGTTTCTTGCCTGTGAGCAGAAATACAGAGCTTTTAAAGTGGAGGAGTTCAGCTTCAGGTGTTGCTGTTCAGTTATAGTTGTTGGTTTCTGATTCATCCTATCTTCAGCTCAGACAATCTCTGGCCTCCACTGGACAATTTCCTTGAGCCATCTCCTGTCGCACAAAGAACAAAGGACACTCCCTTGCCCCTCCTGACCACTGGCCTGAGGCAGGATGCAGGTTTTAGTTCTCAAAAAGGGTGGGGGGGCTTTGAAGAGACAGAAAACATTTTTACCCTTTTCAGGACATTCTCTCTGTTTCATGTCCGTCCTCTACTTCCATTAGGTTCACCCTTTGCAAGACTACAACAGACCTCACCCAGAGTCCACTGGCATTTGAGCCAAGTCTTCTTCAAAATATTTCAGGGATTAGGATTTTAAACAAAGGCAATTCAGGCAGGAATTTGTGTGTTATTCATCTTCCTTCTGAGCAAACATGTAGACATCTTATAGGACAGGACAATAACTGTGGGTCTACTTTGCCTAAGAACAATAGTTATGGTGTTAATAATCCTGGTTCTGAGAAGAAGAAACAATGTTCATGGGCTGGTGTAAAGAATAATCTTTATACATCTTCATTTGGAGAACTCCACAAATATTAATATAAGAAATGACACAAGAATCTCAGTCACTAAGAGAATACATTCCTCCTTTGTGTTGAATATATTGTGTTACAGACTGTATGTTTGGGTCTCATACCCCTCAAATTCATATGTTGAAACCTTAACTCCCAATGTGATGGTATTTGAAGATGAGGCCTTTGGGAAATAATTAGGGTTAGATTAGATCATGAAGGTGGGGCCCTCATGATGAGGATTAGTGGTCTTAGAAGAGGAAGGGACAGCAATCTCTCTCTCTTCAAGTGCACACACCAAAGAAAGACCATGTGAGGGCATAATGAGAAGTGGCCACCTGCAGGAAGACAGCCCTCACAGAACCATGCTGAAACCCTGATCTTAGACTTCCAGCCTTCAGAACTGTGAGAAAATAAAAATTTCTATTGTTTAATCCACCCAGTCTATAGTATTTTATTATGGCAGCCCAAGCAGACTAATACATATTGTCAATAGGTTTGTAAAAAATCTTTTGGTTTAGTTAGTGTGACTCAGTTCCCAAGGATCTGCTCAATATGGTTGGAGTAGTAGCCTGATAAAACCCAGATCATCATGCAGCAAAGCTGGGGACCAAATCAACCAAGGACAAACCTACTGGAAACTTCACCAAGGGACAGATAACCCATGGGACCCAGCCACATGCTCTCTGTCTCCATCTTTTTCCTGTCACGTCTGTCTCCATATTCTTTCCAAGTTATAAACTACAACAAAATTTGGGGGAGGGGAGATATACCATTAAAACACATGAAATGTGGACAATATAAAGCTAAATGTAATTAATGATCACTTTACTTTCCTGCTTGAAATCTCTCAGCACCTACATTAGAGTTTCATTAAAGTTTTTCTCATAACAGAGGGAAGAGAATGTGGTAAGAGGTGCCTGAATCAATCAGGAAATCTATTTGAAACCTTATTTTTTATTTAAAAAATTATGCAAATTTTGTATTCTACTGCAAAACACTGCCATGTTTGTTTTAATCTAAGAAGAATGTCCTTCCCCTCAAATCTTTATGTAAAATTTATGATCTAGAAAGATGAGCCTCATTTATTTGTGTTTTTCTAGAAGTCCTGTCCCACTGATGTATTCCAGTGGGGTAGACATAAATTAGTTGAGAAGCAGGAGCTTCTACAATAAAATCCAAGCTCTGCAATGTGGCACATAAAGCCCCGAGTCATCTCTCTTTTCCGTTTTTGATGCTTTCTATTTTGGATTTACTGGAGTTTTGGGCATAGTTTCTGTTATAGCTCCAGCCTTTACCCATGTTGTTCCCATAGCCTGGGAGGCATTTTTTTCCCAGTTGCTCTATCTCTGTCCACCTAAAATCTACTACCCCTCCTCCAATTCATAATTCATTTGTCTTTTTCCTCTCTGAAGCACTTCCGTGACTTTCCCAAGCAATGTTTACCATAGTTTATTTTATGAAAGTATAAACTAGATATTCCAAAGCCCTCCAGTTTTCTGAGGATCATCCTTTCTTGTAATAACCAAATACAGCGGCTAGATCCCCATCCCACATGCAGTATGAGGTTCATAGCCCTTCCCAACATTTCCAGGGGTTCTTAGGGAGGCTTCCAACCTTCTGCTTTTGAGTTTGCAGTTATCCAGCTTGCTTCCCTGCTTCTCCATAGGGATGGACTAGCTTCTTCCATAGTCTTCCAAAGCTTCTTTAACAAAGATATGTTGTATGAAAAACATTTACTGATGTTTTCGGAATAGCAGAGGGGTATCAGCAAACAGTATATTAGAATACTAAACAAACTAAAATTAAATATTTGATGTCTTAAATTCTTGGTCAATGCCATGTGGGAGCCTCTCACAGGCAAGCCATACTCCCAGCTGTCACCTGCTGTTGTGTTGCTATGTTAGGTAGGGATCAAATCTGCAGGTGGTAGGTGTAGGCGAGGAGGGGTGGTTTCTGGGGGCAGAGAAGCCTGGGACCAATTGTGGGTAGGGACTACAGGAAAGCATAGAACATGTGATAATCATTTGGTAATATCCCACAGCTGCTGTTAGCCCTCCCCCAGACCAGGCCAATAAAAGGAAACCACCTGGAAGTCCTCACCATCTTTCTCCAATCATGGAAACTGACCCCTTTCTCTTTCTGGAACGTATTTTCACTTTGAGTAGCTTTCTTTTTTTTACTTTCACTTTGTATAGTTTCTTTCTTTTCTGTAATAAATTATTTGTGTGGGATTGCTTTGTATTTATGATCACTCTGTCATCAGCTCAATTCGGTACCAGTACTCACTCTTGTCACTGGGAACCAAGGACTAGGAAATATTGACATAGACCTAACAGGTGGGATCTTTCTCCTCTCCCTCTTCTCTGAGTCTCCAGGGCCCTGACAACACCCGAGCTTCCAGGAGACAATCCCACAGTCCTGCTTCTGTATTATGTGGGGCAATGTAGTGCTTTCTTTGTCTTCTTTTTCATTTACAGGTGTTTAGAGGGGGTTCATTACCAAAGAGGCTCCTCTAAACAAAAGAGAAAAATTTTCTTCCTAACAGCAATTTTTCAACATCCTAGAGCAATAAACTTAAATTGCAGTTAGCTGTATGTGGTGGGTGCTGGGATATGCTGCCCAGATTCCACAGCTACTGCAGGGATGAAGGACTTATTTTCTCAGGTGCTAGGAGGGGCAGAAAGTGCTCATCTGCTGGTTCCCTTCAGGAATTGCCTCAGCCAAAGAGATCAACCTTGCTCAAGGTCATATTGCCTTCCTAGGTAGCCTCTATCCAATGACTGGTTGAAGCTCTCTCTTGCCCCAACTCAGTCCGTTCCGAAGGGCCATCCCAGCGTCATAGTCCCCCAGGGGATTGGCCGAGGCCTGCACTGAGGCTGCATCGCAGCCCATCTTCTCCTTCTTCCTCATCCTGCCTCCTTCACCTCCCTTCCTTAGGGATTGATCCCAAGAGTACTCTACTTCCTACTAACCTCCGGCATGCTAATCTCCATCTCAGAATCTTCTTGGGAAACAAAATTTGTAATGCTCTACTTCACAAGTTATTTATCTTATCTAAGACTGAGGTTTTGTTTGTATGTTTATAAAATGGGAATCCTAATAGTATTCCCCACATAGAACCGGGATGAGTATTAATGTAAATGCACCCCAAGGGCCATTTAGACTATAACACTAGGCTAGCTAAAGGGGAGCTGTTAGGTAAATAGTGAGAGGCCTCTGGCTCTCCCAGGGACAGGGATGAGTGCCACAGCAGGAGGGACGGGGAGTACACTGCTAACTCGAACTCAGCTAACCCAAAAGTTAACCCATAAATGCCAGGATTCCCGGAAGAAGAAATTCCTAGAAAGCTAAGCAGTGCAGGTGCAGTAGGGTCTGGAAAATTACCAAAAGTAACCTCGGGCCAATTATCATGCCATTAGCATAAATCTACATTGCGGTTTTGCTCTCCCCCACAACCTGAGTGGGCTTTTAGAAAGACTCATGGGAAATCCTCATGCATAGTAAGACTCAGATTATACAACTAACAGCTGTCCATCAGGGTGACACATGAGCCATGCTTGCTGGGGAGGATCCAATCCAGATGATATAGAATGAAAACTTTAGTTAAAAGTCGGAGCCTTCTGTAGCAACAGGGGCCCGCTTGCTGTCTGTGGCGAACATATCTTGCTTTTTGCTCAATAAACTCTGCTTCTGGCTTGCTTTGCTATCAGTGTGTCTTGCCATTCTTCAACAAGAGCACACCAAGAACTGAGGACAAATTGTCGACCTACCATGGTCTAGTGGTTAGGATTTGGTGCAGCTCCGTGGCCTAAGTTCAACTCCCTGTGAGAGAACCAGATCTTGACCTGACAAAGTCAATTTGTTTCCAGTATGCTTTCGGCTTGTTCTGTCTTAAAAGTTTAGAATTAACCTGCTGATGGCTTATACAGCTGCCAGGTACAAGTTTAGAAAATGACCTTGAGGAAAAACAGATCAAGAGTCTGGAATAGGCCAACCACAGACAGCTGATGACAAGATCTACCAGATGACCTATTGTTTGCTGATAGCCACCAAGAAAGTCATGATGACTTACACAAAGCTTGCTTTCTGCCACCAACCTCCTTTACCTCTTCGCTTTATAAGTTGCTTGCTAAGCAGAGAAAGCTGAGATGGTCTTTGGGACGATAGTCTGCCATATCTCCTCAGGCTGCTGGCACTTAAATAAACCACCTTTCCTTCACCAACACTCGCCTCTCCTGTTTGCTTCTTGGGTGGTGGATAGCCAAACCTGCATTCGGCAACATTAAAACAGATGTACATAAAATGTTTAGCTGAATGCCAGGCACATAAAATATATTACTGAAGTTCTTATTAAATCTTACCCATCATTATTTTTGTGGTTTCATTATGACTTCTGCACCTACTATGAAAACACTCCATAGAACTTATTGTAATGTATTATAATTACTTATTTGTGTTCTGTGGTGTTAAGTGAGGAGAAACTTAAACTTCTTTTTTTTTGTTTGACAAAAGAAACTATTGATAAATGGAACTTGAAGTTTGCTGGTGAAGGGAACTTCACCCCAAAATATGGCTCCCTGGTATAATGAGTATTTTGAACTGAAGGCCCTGAGAGATCAACAGAGTGCTGGAAGAGACTTTTCCCATATCTGCATAAAGACTGGACCCACCAAGGAAAGCAATTGTTGTTCCTTCCCCTTCTTGCTATCTCATTATCTATTGCTGAAAAGAAGACCAAGAAAGTAACCACTCCTGAACAGATCCTTTCACAAGATAATGTCTGTCTCTCAGGCTCTTTCAATTTCTAAAGAGAACTATTTACAAGTTAATCTCTGCTCCCTGATCCATTTATTCTCCCTAGTAATCCTTTGTTGCCCCTCAACAGCCTATATTCCCCATCTCCCCCATGCCTTCTGAAATAAAGCTATGTAAGTATCTGAGCCCCGCTGGAATATTGGGTAATCACTCTGTGGTTCTCTCCTGTGTGCACATTAATGAATTTGCAGGCTCTTTCACCTATCCTATTAATCTCCTTTTGTGAGTTGATTTTTCAGCAAACCTTCAGGGGGTTAAGGGGAAGCTTTCCCTTGGCCCTGATGCTGGAGCAGGGGTGGACACATTTGTTGAGATCCTTCTGGGAGAAAAAGGATCAGACATCCTACCTTCCTCCCAAGATTCAAAATTTGTTATACCCATCAGTGTTGACTGAGGGGCCCTGACAAAGGCCAGTGCAGAGAAGGGTACTAAGGTACCTGAGGTACCTCAAAGATTGCTATGGCCCAGCCATTGTTCAAACAAACTAGCAAACAAACCCCCACCCCATTTCCACATTCACTCTGGGCTGGTGGTGGTGGTGGTGGTGTTGGTAAGGTCTCAGATAAGAACTGCTGTGAACAAAATTAACCCCAATATTATCTCTCATCCTTTGATATAACTGTTCACACCTTTCATTTATGGAACCAAGGAGAATTAGCATATAAGCCTGATTCTGCAATGTCTGTCAATCCAATTCAGTTGTGTATGAGAAGCATAGTAAAAATATATGGCAAAGAGATACCAAAAGAGGGGATATGGGTTTTTAAATATCTCTTGAGTGTCATTTCTCTTGGTGTTGAATCAGGTAGTACCAGCATATGATAAGATTTTGAAATTGATTTCTGAATTTATACCTTACAACTTTTCTATATTGAGGGACCCAATTTTGTCTCCTTATAAAAACCCGCTTTCAGAGAAGTCCAAAACTAAACAACTGACTCATACACTTGAAGAAAATTAGAACTATCTTTACCCCAAAATATAGTATTTGGACATACTGCATTGACTGTAAAAGTCTCAAGGTCTTTCTGACCTCCCCACTCCCTGCCATTAGCATCTCCCCAAATCTTTGAAGTTTCTTTATCTGCCTGAGATCCAGACCCACCTAGGAAAAGAAGTGTCTTTCTGTCCCCTCCCTGTTATCTCATTATCTATGCAGGAAAGAAGATCAAGAATGCAACCAGACCTGGCCCAACCCATTTTAAAAATAATACCTGTCTCTCAGGTTAATTTGATCTCCAAAGAGAATCATTTATAAGTCCATCTGTTTTCCCCATCCATTCATTCTCCTAAATATCTATTCATCCTCCCTAGTCTTGATTTATTGCCCCTCAGCCAGTATTCTTCATCTCCTCCTCCACTCTAAAATGAGGGTATATAAACTTCTGGACCCCACTGGGATGTTGCTTAATCACTCTGTGATTCTCCCCATGAGCATCAAAAATAACATTTGTAATCTCTTTCTCTTATTAATCTGCCTTATTGTGAGTTGATCTTTCGGTGAACCTTCCAGGGGCAAAGGGGAAGTCGTCCCTTCTCTCCCACGTACTCATACTCAGATAAAGATATAAATTGAAAACATCGTACCTGAATTACCTCCTTCAGATAGTTTCGTTTTAAATGGGACATAATAATTGAAGCCAAAAAAGTTGTAACTGTAAATTTCCAGACATTAAAACAAGATGGCAGAGGTATCGGATAGAGCAAGATTGGGTAGGAAGTCTTCCCTGAAATAATTATTCCCATTGATACCCTGAAGTACAAATACCCCTGCCTACACTCTGAGTCAGATCTCCCAGACTCTAATTCTTCTGGTCATTATTAGTCTTCTGGTCATTATTAGTTCTACTGAGTCCTGTTGTATCTACAACTAAAATGTAAAAATAGTGTGGTAGGGAGAATTTTGATTAGTCATTCCGCAAGTATATGTCTATAGAAAATAGTGGGTATTGTGGGCATTTCCAAAATGGCAAATAGTGCTTGTATTAGTTAGCTACTTTTGTAGGAGACAGGAGATTTCTTTTCTCACCCATTGCAAGGTTCATG
The DNA here is from genome assembly GCA_004363605.1 of Indri indri. NCBI lineage: Eukaryota > Metazoa > Chordata > Mammalia > Primates > Indriidae > Indri > Indri indri. The sequence goes on from RJWJ010009435.1 coordinate 33,825, forward strand.
ACTGTGACATGTATAATGAAAGACAGATTAACAAGAGAAAAGCATACAAGTTTATTTAAATAAGTTTTACGTGACACTAGAGCCTTCAAAAATGAAGACCCAAAGAGACAGGGGAATCTGCATATTTTTATGGACAGTCTCATAAAAGCATGGTTAAAAAACAAAGGGTATGATCTAATGTAATAAACTGGTGGTGGTGGAGGGGGGAGAGCACTTTGCAAGGCCTGTTTGTTCAGATTCTTCTTGGTTTCTGTATCTTCATTCCTTTCCTTCTGTTATGGGGAGGACCTCTCTGGAATGAGAGTCCTACTTTAGTGGAAGGTCAGAAAATTCTTCTGTGGCCTATGTCAGGGAAGAATGGCAAGAGAAGATCAGAGAGACATTCCTGCTTCTGCTGTTTTCTTAAATTTCTTCAGCTTAAAATACTCAGCAGGCCAACATGTCATATTTTGGGGTGATGTGTTCTCAGCCCCATCATTAACAAATTACCACAAAACGTAATGGCTTAAAACAACATATTTATTATCTCACAGATTCTTTAGGTCAAGAATCTGGGCATGGCTTAGCTAGGTGCTCTGCTTCATGGTCTTTCTCAAGCCTGCAATCAAGGGGTCTCCCAGTGCTGGTGTCTCACCTGAAGGCTCAAGTGGGGAAGTATTCCATTCCAGCTCATTTATGTGATTGTTGGCAAGATTCAGTTGCCTGAGGGCTGTTGGTCTGGAGTGGCTCCGTTCTTAGGTAGCAATTGACCAGGGGCCACCTTCAATTTCTTGCAACATGGGCCTTTGTAGTGTGGCTGGTTTCTTCATCAAAGCCAGCTATAGAGATAGTCTACAAGCAAAGGGTAAAGCACAGTCTTCTGTAACCTAATTACAGACATGACATCTCCTAAACATAGCTGTTTCTATTGGTTAGAAGCCAGTTACTCAAAAGGAAGTGATCACTCGGGAAGTACCAGGAAATAGGGATCTGTGGGGTCATCGTAGAGGCTGCCTGTTGTGGTAACTATGAAGATGTAAAGTCTATTCAGAGACACCGTGAAGAAGACAAAAGATTCAATGTCATAGCACAGCTACTTTAGGAACTGCAGTTGCAATAGGCATGTTTAAGGAAGAAATCTCTACTGAATCAAATAAAATTTCCTTAATTAATGCACTGCCTTATTTTTCAAACATTAGGCAAACTTCCTAATCTAATCTTCTGAATCTTTGAAGCTATTAGCACACGCTTTCAAACTTTTGCCAAATGTTTTCCTCTCTTTTATACCCCCACGTGAAATTTCTCTTCTAGATCATTAAAGAGAAATCTCACAGAAAGATTACTGTGGATGTGTGTACTTTTCTTTGAATTGTAGGTAAGGGATGATGTTTAGGAGGATAAATAAAACAGTGTCTGAAACCTTATGAACAAGGTTCAGCCTTCAGTTAAGCTAAACAGATTGTATTCCATCTGTGATTCTTAATAGGGTGTATCTGTTGATGACTAAAGGAAAGAATTCTCTATTTTGAAAACAAACTGAAGTAGAAAAACCTTCATGTAAAAAAAAAAAATTGAGAAGAAAAAATGGCATGAGTTGAGTTGAGACAGTTTATTTGTAAAGATTTATGAATATATGTCACAAAGCTCACCTTAAGCTTCCTAATTGCCAGCTGTGGGCTATGAAAAATGTGGGATGGGTCTTAATTTCCATGTTATGAGATTTTCTTCACAGCTGTTTTGATTGCCTGATTCGCAATATGAGTGCATTCTTTCAAAGTGAGATCCCCCGCCTTTTTTTTTTCTTTTTTGCTCTTGAATTCTTAATAAAATAAGAGCATTCTCTTTTCTATCTATATGTAGCAATAGAAGAAGAAAATGGAGGGTGAGGGGATGGAGAGAGCTTACTAAAAGACTAAGTGCTGAGATTTTCAGCATCGCAAATATCTCTTCTACTGCACAATGTCTGAAGTCACAAGGAAAATGGCTTCAGAAAATTTTAGTGTCATTTTTGTTTTTTTATTTAAATCATAACTATTGAGTAGAAGAAATCTAGTAGTAGCACAATAGAGAAGGCTCTGGGTTATACCTGAGTTACCGTAACAGCTTAGTGAGTAGCTAAGAATCAGAAAAAAGATATGCTTCTGGAAGAATGGCTGAAGAGACCTAAAGAAGAAGCAAAGTGAATCCAAGTTAAACCTTAATCAGGTCCCAAATTTGTCTATAATTGATTCTGTAGAGGGATGGATAATTTTTTAAAATGATTACACTCACGGAGATAGGCTTTGTCCTTGAACCCAAATGACTAAAGGATTATTTTAAAGGACATTCATTAATTTGCTCTAAATATAGAAATAATATATGCAGAGCATAGAAAATTTGAATGTACATGAAGCTGAATGTTTGATGAAGGTGGAATTTTCAATTGTCTTTTATTGAGATGATTGCCCTTTGGAGAGTCCTCCATTTTTGGTTACTGAAGGTGGTGGAGCTACTTGCCCATACTGGGAGGAACTTTGATTTGGCTTCACTCCTAGAGTGAGTGTGAGGCAAGTACTCATCTAGAATTCTGGACACAAACTTAAAGTCACTATGAACCTGACTTCAGATGTTATAATTGTGGGTTTTAAGTGTTCAATTTAGTACTGTGAATTGGATGTATTTTGAGATGGACAGTTACGTGCTTGAAGAGTTAAAGAAAAAATTTTTTTCCTAACTATGGATTTGAAGGAACGATTAGTAACTCTCACATGATGCTATTCAACAGATTCTGAGAAATATGCCTGTATACTATTGACTATTGTGGTTTTGTCTACTGAAAAAAATTAGTCTTCCCACCATCAGTCATCCTGGGGCACCAAATGAGTGTAGCCCAGACTGGTGTAAGGGAAGCTAAAGCTTTTATGAAACTCAGGATGGGAGAGAACTAGAGATTTTGGATTATGAGGGACAGGGTTGCCTCTGTCTTGTGGAAGATGTTTAAGAGTAAAACGGGAATTTAGGAGTAGGGTCAAGTCATGAGTAACCACGTTCTGTAGCCCCTAAAGTCACTCTCCAAAATCATTTGTTTTTTATTCCTCCACCACTCAAAACGTTTTAACAGCACATTCTAGTCTTAGCTCCTCTTTGGATTAAAAAGGGAAGGAACTAAATTCATGCTTGGAATGAAAAGGTAAAGGGAAGAGAAACCAACCCAGAGGAGCCACTTATGTGTGAGGTCTAAGTGACCACAGAGATTGGGGGTATGATGTGCCTCTTTCCCCTCCCTTGTCAGTACTGGATATTATCAAGGTCTCTAAAGTTTGCTCCTTGGACTGCAGAACAACATTTCACTATTGTTTTCACATGCATTTCTTTGATGACTAATGAGATTGAACATCTTTTCAAATAATTTATTGGCTTTTAATATGCAGTTGGTAAACTTCTTATGTCTATCTCCATTTTTCCATTGCATTGCTGATCTTTTCCTTTTGAAAATTTGTATGAGTTCTTTTTTTTTCTTTTTTTAAGGTATGAGTTCTTTTCAAATAAAAGAAAAGTTAGCCTTTGTGCACATATGCTTTCCACTATTTACCGTGGGTCTTTCAACTTTATTATATATTTTTCTGTTTAAAACACTTTTAATTTTAATGTAGTCATTTTTATCAGTCTTTTCTTTTTTGGCTTCTAGGTTTTCTGTCTTGTGCTTTGAGGTCTTCCTCAAACATGTTCCTATACCTTTTAAAAAATTTATTTTTCCTTACTGAATTGATATGCCACTTTTATCTTAACATTTCCATATATTTTTAGATCTGTTTCTCAGCAGTTTTCTTGCATTGATTTGGTTGTTCTTCAATACTAGATTTAATTTTTGTAGCTTTATTATGTGTTTTAATATCTTATTAGTCAGCTGCCTCTCCTCTTTTTGAAAGATTTCTTGGCTATTCTCACATTTTAAATTTTTCCAGTTGAACTTTGTCGATACTCTTACTGACAACTCTCCCCCGCTCCCTCTGCCCTATCCCAAATCCTGTTGGCATTTGAGATTGCAGTGAGATTACAAATTAGGTCTAACTGATATCCCTGCAACATGCAGTCTTTTTATTTAACGGGCTCTGCTTGTCTTTCTGTAGAGGTTTTTCATGTCAAATTGGCCGTTTCCTGAAATCCCCTTCCCCGTGTAGTTCCAGGTTGAAGTAGACCAAAGGGAAGTGTGTGTGAGATGTGGAAGGCACATTTGGAGCAGCAGCCATTGTCTCTAAAGGTTGTCATGGTTAGAGGCAAGGAGAGGCAGACGCAGAGCTACCAGTAGGTTCCAGTGCGGGGGAGAGTTGTCAACATATTTTCCAAGTACCTGTTATTTGCTAGGCAATGTTCTAGGCATGGAGGATACAGCAATAAACAAACCGTATAAAAAATCCTTGCATCCTAGCCCTCTGGGAGGCTGAGGAGGGTGGATCGCTCAAGGTCAGGAGTTCGAGACCAGCCTGAGAAAGAGCGAGACCCCGTCTCTACTAAAAAATAGAAAGAAATGATCTGGACAACTAAATATATATATAAAAAAATTAGCCGGGCATGGTGGTGCATGCCTGTAGTCCCAGCTACTTGGGAGACTGAGGCAGGATGATCGCTTAAGCCCAGGAGTGTGAGGTTACTGTGAGCTAGGATGATGCCACGGCACTCTAGCCCGGCCAACAGGGCAAGACTCAGTCTCAAAACAAACAAACAAAAAAAACCACAAAAAAATCCTTGCTGTTGCGGATCTTATATTCTAGTGAGGAAAGATATACAATATATAACATACCTAAGGGAAACGTACAGTTTGTTAAAGGGTGATTAGTGTTAAGAATGAAAGCAAAATAAGGAAGGAGGGTATAGGGTATAGGAGGGATTGCAATTATATATAAGGTGGCCGAGGAAGGCTTTATTGAAACAATGATGGTGTGCAAAGATCTCGAGAGAGTGACAGAGCAAGCCACGGGTACGTCTGCCGATGAAGACTCCAGGCAGAAGGTGCTGCAAACACAAAGGCCCGCAGGTAGATCCAATTAGAAATATTATGTACAGAAAATTCCATCTACAATAAACAAACAAAAAGATAAACTACCTAAGAACAAATACTAAAAGAAGTGTGGAGGATCTGTATGAAGAAGAGGTTAATACTGTATCAAGAAATAAAAGAAGAGCTAAGTAAATGGAAAGTGTATCCATCAGGGTTCGATAAAGCACAGTCACTGAGTGCTATGAAAAAAGGAACTGATTATAGAATTAGACCTTACTCACTTCCAGAAGGAGCTGGAAAAGTAAAGGCCTGAAACAGGGAATTTTAGGATTAGAGAAAAGTCACTCCCCAGCTCTCCTGAAGCACTAGCCTGGGTGGGAAACCAGAGCTTTCAGGGCAATTGGGAAGCAAGGCTCATGCAGCTGCCAAAAGCGGACTATAAAGGGAGCCCACCGCATCAGCCTATGGAAGGCTGTTGCTTCTGCGTAGCTCACCTCTGTGATCTCACAGCCAAACATTTGCTGGTGGGACTGGGGTTGCTCTTGGTCAGCTGGGCCAGAGTCAGGAAGAAGAGCAGGACATAGAACAGGGAAGAGAGGGAGCTCACTGGAACCCGCTGGAACCTCAAACTCTTGGGCTCAAGCGATCCTCCTGCCTCAGCCTCCGGAGTAGCTGGGACTACAGGCATGCGCCGCCATGCCTGGCTAATTTTTTTATATATATATTTTTAGTTGTCCAGATCATTTCTTTCTATTTTTTAGTAGAGATGGGGTCTCGCTCTTTCTCAGGCTGGTCTCGAACTCCTGACCTTGAGCGATCCACCCGCCTCGGCCTCCCAGAGTGCTAGGATGCAAGGATTTTTTATGTGGTTTGTTTATTGCTGTATCCTCCATGCCTAGAACATTGCCTAGCAAATAATAGGTACTTGGAAAATATGTTCTGAATGAATATATAGAAAAGTTATTGGTTTTAAAAATAATTTTGTAACTCATCACCTTACTAATTCTGTTATTGTTTCCAATAGTTCTTATATCAATTCTTCTGGGGTCTCTAGTTTAATAAACTCATATCATTTATGGATAGTGATAATTTTGACTCCTTTTAAATACATATACCTCATTTATTTCTATTGTCTAATTACATTAACTAGTTCACCTATAATGATGTTAAATTATGTTGGTGATCATGAACATTATTTTCTCCTTCAGATTTTAATGTTTTACCATTAAAGTCTTTTGAATTAAGGTCAAAAGACCTTCTATTTGGATGTACCTTCTTTAAAAGGAACTCATTTTGATACTTAGAGTTGCTTATAAGAGGGTAACCAATGTAATTAATGGATTATATTCCAAAAATGGTACTGTTGGCTGGGCGCGGTGGCTCGTGCCTGTAATCCTAGCACTCTGGAAGGCCGAGGCAGGAAGATGGCTTGAGCTCAGGAGTTTGAGACCAGCCTGAGCAAGAGCGAGACCCCATCTCTACTAAAAATAGAAAGAAATTAATCGGACAACTAAAAATAAATAGAAAAAAAAATTAGCCGGGCATGGTGGTGCATGCCTGTGGTCCTAGCTGCTCGGGAGGCTGAGGCAGTAGGATCGCTTGAGCCCAGGAGTTTGAGGTTGCTGTGAGCTAGGCTGATGCCATGGCACTCACTCTAGCCAGGGCAACAGAGTGAGACTCTGTCTAAAAAAAAAAAAAAAAAAAAAAAAAAAATGGCACCGTTGAATCAGTTGTTTGGATCCCAGAATTAATTTTCCCTTACAAGCAATGCAAGCAATGGTGTAAATGGTGATTAGGCTTCCTAGCCAGGCCAAACCTCTTGATGTTGCAAGTGTGGTTTTTGTTCTTCAAAGAGAGGTTTCAAGGCTCTGCTCCTCTATGAAATTTCTCATACACAGAAATGGACATTCCATTCACTTAATTGCTACTGTCTTTATTGTCTGAATCACTTCTTGGCACCAACATCCCACACCACATAAACTGATTTATGTTTGATATCATCTCTTCTGCCACAGATTTAGCCTGAGTTCACAAACTCAAGTGAACATAAAAGGGCAAGAAGATCCTATAAATGTTCGGAAGTTGACCAAGTGGGTCACACAACAGACAGCGGTGGGGACTGGTGGGTAATGGGAGGGCACATGGCCTGTCAAAAGGGCACAGATGGCAGCTACTTGTGAATATGGACCCAGCATTGCCAGATATTCTGATTTTTAAACATGAATGTGAAAATTCTGATCTTTATGGGAAATCTCACATTTTTAAAAGGTTGATGTATTATTCAGCCCTGGCAAGGAATACTTGGCAGATTCAAACCAGGTAACTGACAAATGAAAGAATTATTCAAAAGGTATGAGCAGATTTCCCTCCCCTGTTGAGGGATGGCAGGGACTACTACTGCGCTTCAGCACTAAGAGCCCAGCCATGGCTAATGGGAGAGGGCTGGGTGGGTTGCCTGACAAGAGCATGGTCTTGGGTGGAAAGAAGTAGCCAATCCAGGGTAGGGAGGGAGCCAGTGATATAGGTACCTTCATCTTCTCTTACCCTCTGATCTCCTTCATGTTCCCCCATTGGCTGAACCCAAGAGAAAGCCAGAGGGCAGAGGGGACTGTTCATTCAGTCCCCAAAGGCCAACATCAAAGTACAAAGTATGGTGGGACAGAGAAGAATGGATCTTACAGGTCAGATGGAAAACAGACAGTGTAGATAGAGAAGATTAAATAAAATGCAAACAAATACTGAGAAGGAAAACAAAACATGCTGCAGGGTGGTTTAAGCATTTTGAAATATATTTCTATGAATTTATCCTAATAGCGTGTATATACAAGATGCTTGAAAACTGGGTGAATAAAAGTGATTTGAAAGCTGAATATAACGTGGCTGGAAGATGCATTTTACGTCTTTTCAATGAAATGAAACTATTTCTCTTCAGGATGCTTTTTTCCTCCAAAAGAACAAATATAATATTATCATCAAGGAGTTTATGTTCTAACTTTTCAAATGTTGTATTCTAACTTATTGTATTGGTTATTTGTTGCTACATAGCAAACCACTCCAAAACAACACACATTTATTATCACACAGTTTCTGAGGGTGAGGAATCCGGGAGTGGCTTAGCTTGGGTGGCTCTGGGTGAAGGTCTGGGCTGTTTTATCTGAAGCCTTGACTGAGGCTGGAGGAGCCATTTCCAAGAGGGCTTACTCACACAGCTATTGGCAGGAAGCCTCAATTCCTTGCCACATGGCTCTTTCATGGGGCTGTCGGCATGTCCTCAAGACATGGCAGCTGGCTTCTCCCAGAGCAAGTGTTCCAAGGGAGACAGAGAGACAGGAGGGCAGTCAAGACGGGAGCTGTAATGCTGTGTAGAATCTGATCTTGTAAGTGACATGCTGTTGCTTCTGCCATATTCCACTGGCCACACGGAATGACCTGCTGCAGTATGGAAGGAGACTAAATAAGGCTGTGTGTATCGGGAGACAGGCATCCCAGGGGCCACCTTGGAGGCTGGCCTTACTTTCACAGAATGTCATATTTTCACATGGTCTTTTGTTCCTGAGTATCTTTTTCTTTCCCAATTCTCAAGAGTGGGTACCGCAGACAGAGAGCTGTCAGAGGCAACCTCTGTAGTGTCAGAGGCGACCTCTGTTGTAGGGTGACTCTTGTAGCCTAAGTGTCAGCTTCACCTTCTATGCAAAGCCTTGGTATAGAGATAACTAAGAAAAGAGAGGAAATGCTCCTGGGTGGAAGAGATCCAGAAGAGAGAAGTTGGGTCTTTCCCATTGTTGGCCTGAATCTGCCAACTCCAGGAGAAATCCCTTTTTCTACACGTCTCCTACCATGCCACGGGGACAGGTCTAGGTTATCACACATTCACTAGGTTCTGTATTTCTTTTCCTACCCAACACACACCCACAGCCACCCCCTTCCCCCCCCCCCATATATATGCCCTGAGGATGTGAGACAGGAGATGGGGCTCCTAAGGAGAAGAATCATGATTGTGATCCTCTCCCACCATCTGTGAAACGTTAGGGCTGCATTTGACACCAGGGACTCTCGGTAATAAACAGATGATAAAATCCTGATGTTCTAGATCTTTTTATACGTTCTTAGTCTCTCACTCCTGACTAGATCTGCTCTCAGTTTAGACTTTGTCATAGATGGGCAAACTATCCTTTATCTCCCGACATCTTAATTTCATATTTTTTCCTCAGCATCACATCAGTTCCATCCAAACTGAAGGCAGCTTTTCACATGTATTAAATTCCTCTTTTGGTTAGAAAATTGGAATGATTCAGCTTTCTCGCATATTTTTTTCTGCTTTTGTCCATGTTTTGAGAATGCTGCACAAGCCCCAAGGAATTTAAGGACTTCCAAAACCAAGTGATAGGTGTTCCAAATGAGATATGAACATTTACAAAGAATGTTGCTAAGCAGCTATTTACAAATAAAGGCATTTTTCCAACTGAAAAGAATTAAAAATCAAATGTTATAAAATGGTGAATAGTCAGGGAGACTACCTTTACTGCATAAAAATTTACTACTTGATCTCATTTTTTATAGTGCAGATAATGGTTGCTTGAAGAAGGAAGAAAATGTGTCAAGGGACTTTTATAGAAAAAAAAAAAAGTAAGACTGTATGTTGGTTTGAAATAATGACCAAACAATGATTTCATTTCACTATCATCCAGCAATAAATCTGTAACTCTTCTCTCACCAGTGACACTAGAAACTGCAGGGAATCCAGGCCAGCTAGTTCCAGGCACTAATCTTTGACGCTGGGAAATGCATCTGCAAGGTGTACTGGACCCGGGAAGTCTGGCAAGGCCAGTTTTTGTGTGAATTGGCTATTAATCTTGACCACTCCTGCTTACGCTTCATCACTGGAGAGGCTACAGGGCAATAGTGCTGAGTTCCGGGACACTTCTATGAGCAGTTATCTTAGCACATCACAGAGCAGGAGAAAATAGCTACTTGGATGTTCACACTCCTTTTAGGCAAAAGCAAGAAAACAATGGCAGAGAATAAAGAAACGCATCGTGGATTCATCTCTTGGCTTTGCTACCCACTGTCTGAACTTTAACTCACTGAACTTCAGAGTTTGCATCTATAAAATGAGGTGATTGAGTTATAATAATAGTTACTGGCTCTTCTGTCCCCCAAAATCCACTGTTATCTTTCTTCTCTAGACCTCATGTTTTGAGAGATTTTATTTAGACTATGGCATTTATATTGTAGTAACTCATTAGTTCCACTTTCATTGTGTCTCCATTTCAAAGTTATCCATATTTTAGGCAACAATGTATAATTATCAGTGGTTTTATAAAAACATTATGAGATTATGTAAGTCAAAGTATTACTGCTGTTGTTTGCTGTATTTTGTGTACTAAGGGCTGCTAAGTGTCACTTTTACCTTCTATACAGAGCCTTGGTACATAAATAACTTTAAAAAGAAAAGGAAATGGTACTGAGTGGGAGAGATCTAAAAGGGGGATGTCAGATCCACGATTCAAGGTCATGTGTCCTAGGACATGCATATCCTGTGCTGTAGCGACTTCACATGTGGATTTAGTAACAACATCTAAATTGCCTCTCGTAAACCCAGCATTCTTCTGAGGACATTAGAAGCCAGTGAGAAAGAGTGGTAAGTGGAAGATGGCTGATATTACCATGCTGAGTTGATCTATCTTTAGCAGACAGCAAAGACAAATGCTTCTGTGGCTTTACCGGAAGTATCTGTGTGCTTCCTTGGGTTATTAATTTTGGATGGAAATTATAAAACTTCTAAATGTACAGAAAAATTTCATAATGCTAGAATTCTTGTGCAACAGTAGTTGTATTGCCTTCTGATTCACTGTGTTGTGGATCATGAGAATGTGGGTTTGGCTGGCTCAGTTGGTTCGAGCAGAGTGCTAACCATGTCAGAGGTTTCATTCTGCTTGTAGCCATAGGTTTCCCTGTTGCTATCTGCCAGTTATCTGATCAATGCCTGCTACTTGCCACAAGGGACTCACTCAGAGATTGCCACTCAGGTATGAATTTTAAAGAGAGATTTCCTTTTAGTATCTTGGAAAGCATTAGCTCTGCGCTGCTCCTTGATTCAAACAAAGACCTTTTCTGTTCCTTCTTTGTTGTCATCTGGTGCAACAGGTGAAGGCTCAGTGGAGTGAGTTTATGAATCAAAGAATGAGTAGATTTTCAGTTACTGTGGTTGTGAGAAGAGACATATTAGCTTTGCAGACAGAGTTCCTGAGACAGGCAGAATAATGGGCCACCAAAGATTTCTAGCTCCTAATTCCTGGAAACTGTGACTATGTTCTATTGCATGGCAAGGGGAGATTAAGGTTGTTGATGGAATTAAGGTTGCTAATTATCTGGCCTCAAAACAGGGAGCATATTCTGGATAATCTGGGGGGCCTAATGCAGTCACAGGGGTCCTTATAGGTAGAAGGTCGCAATCAGAGAAGGAGAAGTCAGGCAATGGAAGAAGAGGTCAGTGGTGCGATCACTGGCTAGAAGGTGGAAGGCGGCTTTGGACCAAGGAACACGGCAGTCTCTCAAATGGCTAGAAAACAGATTCCTCATGAGAGCTCTTCCCTGCTTTCCTGTCTTCCCTCAGAGAGTCCCTTCCCATCTGGAGCATCTCAGAGGAGGGCTCTGGGATCCAGTTGAAATGAGAAGCTTCCCTTGACCCATCCAGGCAGGAAGAATCACTTCCTTAACCCATTGTATTTTAGCCAATTGCTTATGCATAATTGTATTATTGGTTTAACGATTATTTGGGTACAAGAAATGCTGATTTCTTTAGTTTTCTATATCAAATTAAATCTGGCTTGATTCTCCCCTCCTGGGGGTTAGTGAGAAGTCAATAACTGGTATTTTGGGTGGCAGACGGGGTGGAGGGAACTCCATTTTTGCTTTTTTAGATTCCGTGAGAAACTGGGGGAAAGTGGGGAACAGTCTTGGTCATTCTTCAGGGGTGGCTTTGTCTGTGGTGGTGACTCAATCAAGCCCATGGGTCTGTTCAAAGCAGGTGGCTCTGCCAACAACTGCATCACTTCCATGCCACACTCAGCCACAGCAGCCTCTGCTGAGGCTCCCAAGACACAGCACCTGGTGCTACTTTTTCAGTTGGCCATACACCTGTCCCCATCCAAGAGCCTGGACCTCCGGCGCACTGCCCAGAGCAGACTCTTGTTCACTGCTTCACTAAATGACACCCTTCCATCTCCTTCCCTTTTTCAGGGGACCTGACCATGCTCAGGGCATTTGGCCACTCCTATCTCCACTCTTCCTGTCTTGTATAAGTACTTCCCTCAGTGCACCCAGACCAGGGATGGAAAAGTAGCCCCGTGGGCCCTCTGCAGCCTCATGGCCTCTTAATGCTTTTCCTTGGTGTACACAGTAGCATCCTGCAAAGAGTTTAGAATGTGAATTAATTGCTATCAGTTATAAACGAAGATTTTATTTGAACATGTCCAGGTGTTACTGAGAATTCAGCAAATCTGGCATGGTGGGATCTTTATTTTTCCTGGCAATAGCCAGCTTGTCCTGAGCAAGTGGCTGGCATCTGCTCTCCACGTCTGCACACTCCCCACCTCGCTCTGTGGTGGCCTCATCTCTGAGGCCAAGATCAATTGTTATTTGTCATCTTATACCGGGCTCTCTTTACTCAGCGACATTGTCTTTCTGGCTTTTATAAATCTGAGATTTTTTAAACCCTGGTCTAGACTTTCCAGATATCTGATAACGTGTGTGCATGTGTGTATGTGTGTGTGTGTGTGTGTGTGTGTGTGTGTCTGTGTATCTGTGTGTTTTAAAGCTCAGAAACACAGAAATGCCTCTTATCTTCCCTACGGGGTAGGCAGAGAACTTAGATTTCATAAACAAAGACCTGACTACCAGCTGGTGAGAAATAGGCCATGGGAATAGGGGGAGCTGGATTGTGTCCCATGGACTGTCTAGCAGCAAACACAAGGCACAGGATACTTTCTCAGTCAGTTACCAGGCTACATGATGCTATAAATAAGTCATCTCACCAGAGCGTGACTTCCTGGATGGCAGGGCTATGTCTAGCCCACTGCATGGCTTATCAAGACACTGTAGGCACGTCTGTCGGGTGAGAGAAGGGAGAGAGTGAATGTGGTAGCTTTCTGCCACTGCACGGCGCAGAGTTGTGGTGTGGGCATTTTGACTGTTGTTGAAATGATCTATCTAGTGAGGTAAAAATAGGGCCAGTTATATGAAATTGATTCACAGGGGTTTGTATTATAGCTCATCTCTAAAAAAAAACAAGGTGCAGCATGACTTAAATTGATTTGTGAAATCAATAAACCAGGGAAAGTTCTATACATTAATGCCAACTACCCCAGGTATGGTCCCATGGTATTGTTTTTTTTTGGGGGAGGGAGGATAGTTCAGGGGGGTTGAAAATAATGGCATGTTGCTAGCATGGATTATTTTTACAATACCTTTGTCCTAAACTACTCCATCTGAATGGCCCACACTTGCTTTTACACCTCAAAATTACAAGGAGTAGAACTCACCTCCTTTCTATGGTTTTGTGTCAAGGAAAGAAGGTGGAAATAGTATATTCTCTTAAACTGTTTATGGTAATGGTGTAAAAAGACAGTATTTGTTTTCATCAATTCCAGTTGAGCAAACCTTATTTTGCCTGAAATAATCCTGTTTGAGACCCTTCCTAGATTCTTCTCTGTCACCAAGGGCTATAAGTAAAGAGAAGAGCTGCCACAATTACCTGGATATTTAAGGCAAAGATCGTGCTGGGGAGTCTGGACCAATGTTTCAGGACAAGACTGTCTGATCTTGGTGGTGTGAACCACAGAACAGGGAGTGATGGAGCAGGGAGCGACCTCAGTGCCTGTCTCATCCGACACCTGAAGCTTGAAGCTCCGAGAAGGTCGGTGCCTTGACAAAGGGCATTTATCAAATTAGCAAAAGCTCTGGCTTTGGAAATCAGGACTCTTAGATACTCCGATTTCCTATCAGATGCTTTTCTTACTATTTCAGGGTTTTTTTTGGGGGGGGGGGATATTATTTATTAATTTATTAACCTTTTTCCCCCAGATTTTCAAATTTATTTTCTTAGAATTAAACAAATTATTCTCCTATAATTCTTTTCCCTAATATAAGGCTAAGTGGTTTATTTCAAAATTTTTCCTTTATTCATGAATTTCCCATGTCGTAGGTGTTTAGTTTGACGAGGTTTGACAATTGTACACAGATGTATTACCACCACCCCAAACAAGATAGCGAACATTTTTATCACTCCAAAAGGTTTTTTTGAGCCCGTTTCCAGTCAATTCTCCCTCCCTTCCTGTGACGGTTAATTTGGTGTGTCAACTTAACTAGGTTACGAGGTGCTCAGAGAGCTGGTAAAACATTATTTCTGGGTGTGTCTGTGGTGGTTTCGGGAAGAGATCATTAGTGTTTGAATCAGTAGACTGAACGAGAAAGATCCACCCTTACCAACATGGGGGCAGGCAACATTCAATCCACTGAAGGCCCAGATACAACACAAAGGCAGAGGAAGTGTGCATTCTTTCTCTGCCTTTGAGCTGGAACTCCATTTTTCCTGCCCTTGGACATTGTTGCTCCTGGTTCTTGGGCTTTTTGACTCTGGGACCTACACCAGTCCCTCTGCCCCTTCATTCTCAGGCCTTAGGACTTGGACTGAATGATGTCACCAGCTTTCCCAGTTCTCCAGCTTGCAGATGGCAGGTCATGGGATTTCTCAGCCTCCATAATCATGTGAGCCAATTCCCATAATGAATCTCCTATATCTATTTATATATATATATGCTATTGGTTCTGTTTCTCTGGGGAACATTGACTAATACATTCTGTAATCATCATAGATCAGTTTGGATCTGTTCTTGTATTTCGTATAAATGGAATCATACAGTATATACTCTTTCGAGCTTGGCTTCTTTCTCCTCTTGAAGAAATTGGCAAACTTTTTCTGTAAAGAATCCAATAGTAAATATTTTTGGCTTTGCAATCTCTTTTGTCTCTGTCTCAGCTACTCAACTCTGCTGTTGTAGCACCAAAGCAGCCACAGACAATGTGGAAATGAATGAGTGTGGCTGGGTTCCAATAACACTTTATTTACAAAAATTGATGGTGGGTTAGACTTGGCCTGTGGACTGTCGTTTTCTAATACTTGGCTTAACAATATTTTTTATATTTATCAGTGTTGTTGCATGTATTAGTAGTTCATTCTCTTTTTTTTAATATTGAGGATTATTTTATAGTACAAATGTACCACAATTTGTTTATCCATTCTCCTGTTGATGGACATTTGGGCTGTTTGTTGTTTTGGGCTATTATGAATAAGATTGCCATAAACATTTTACGTAAGTCTTTTTGAGAACATATGTTTTCATTTCTCTTGAGTAAATACCTAGGAGAGGAATTACTGGTTCATAAAGTAGATGAAAATTTAACTGTAAAGAAACTGCCAAATAGCTCTTTCAAAGTGGTGGTGCCATTTGACACTGTCATCAGTGATGTAAGAGAGTTACATTTGCTCCCTATCTTTGCCAGCATTTGATGTGGTTAGTCTTTTGATTTTAGCTATTCTGGTGGGTGCAACTCAGTCTCTCTTTGAATCATGTTCTCCGTCCTTCATATGAGATCATCCTTCCATCTGGCATTTCTTAAGTCATTTTTAGCGCCGTCTCTTTTCCTGTGTGCTTTGTTTATGCCTACATCTGTAGACCTGGTGCTCTTTTTCTCAGAATTTCCCAGTCTGTTCCTAACCATCTTTCTCATTTGTTACCAAGCGTATAACTATTTTTGCTCCCTTGCCCAAGTGGCTTTCCTCCAAATTTGTCTTCACCTGAATACAGAGTCAGGACAATCCTACCAAACCACCAGCCTGTCATATCACCCTCATTTACCAGTTCCTATCTTCACTGAGGCCTTTATTCCTACATGCGGTGAATGTGTGTATCCAAGCCACACCTGGTGTGGACATAGCACAAAGCCTTCTCTAGCTCTAGAAGGAGCTTTCTCCATATGCACACTGCTCCTGGAAATTCCTTGAACACAGTGTCGTTTCCCCCATAATTAGAAGACCTCAGATACAATTTATCTGGAGCAAATAGACATGTTCATTTAAACTCATTAGCATGCAAATAACCAAGAGCTGCTTTCCTAACAGAGGG
>RJWJ010009436.1:0-50118 GCA_004363605.1 Indri indri
GCCCTGTGAGATTTAACTGAAGTGTTCAAAGTGTAGCTTGGACTGTGTGGAGAAAAGGGGTGTGGTTCTGGTTCCCCTTCTTTGAGCTCCCCAGCACTGGTTCTGTCTTCTGTCCACAGTCTGATTTGACAGTGAACCGTGCCTGGTCTCCTTGAGCCAGGATCCTAGCATGCGGGTTTCCTGCACTGAGGATTTATTCAGGAACCTATTCCTGCTTTCGTTCCTCCCTCCCACCGGCAAAGCCTCTCCCAGTCACGTTGCTGTGACTTTGATGCTGGGATGATGGTTCTTCATGGTTCTTCTTTGCTCCCATGTCCCTGGCTCCCTGTGTCCCCGCCCAGGACCCTTAGCATGTCCCCACCCTCCCCCAGACCCTGGGGGACCCCTAACCTGGGCCTTAGGAGCTGCCAGTTTGAGGAGTGGAAGGAATGTGCTCCTGGGTAGTTTGCCATGTTAGAATGCAGAACACATTTTTTTGCTAGGAATCATTAAAAGCACTATTATAAAATATCATTTGTAGAAATAATAGAAATATTCAATACAACTCCATATACCTACCAGCCAGCTTTATCAAAACGTGATATTTGTTATAGTCTTCAGATACATTTTAAAGATTTAGCGCTAAATTTATTAAAGCCACAAGTCAAAAGCTTAATTCTTAAACTTTTAAGTTGAATTATAATAGCAGACCCTATCATTCCTTGCAGGTAGTCTTGAAAATAATAAAGTGTTACAGATTCAGCATCCTCCATTTTCTCTGCCAGAGATTAGTACAATTACTAATTTGCTGTTTATCACTTCCAAGAAGAAATATTAATTATTTTAATATTATTTAGTATTTTTCTTTATTTCTTTTGTAGCCCAACCTAAGAAGGTAATTACCATGTTTTATTCTGTTGCTATGGCAGTGGTGGAGGATGGAGGTCTTATGATAACATGAATGGTGATAGTCGGTTGACTGCTTTCTATGTCCTAGGTTGAGAGATTTAAGTGCCAGATTTAATCTTAGCTGCCATCTTGTAAGGTACTGTCCCCATCTTAGAGATGGGAATATTGAGGCTTGGACGAGTAAGAACTGGATTGCAGACCCATGTTTGTCTGATTCCAAGCCTGTATGGTTTGAATCACTCTGTTCTCATCTTTCCAGATGGTTTTTCTCTTTCTATATATAATATATATTCTTATAAATATAGAATCATACTATCTTAACGTATAACTTTTTTCTTTACCTAAGCATATATGTTGAATATTTTCCTGTGGTAGATTGGGCTTTGGAGTCAGAATCCTGGTTTTGCCCACTTATTTAGCTATGTGCCCTTTCCTAGTTATGTAACCTCTCTGGGTTTAAAGTGGAGATGATAATATCTACTCCATAGGGTTGTTGGGATGCTGCAGTGCTTGGCATACAATAAGGCCTCAATGTATTTTATCTATCATGTTATGTTTACAAATGGAATTTGAGAAAGTGATCTGTTCAGTGGTGTTCTTCCTGTTTAGATTTGGTCAAGTATTGTTCAAATTGCATTTCACTAAACAAACATTTACTGAACATTTACTAAGTGCCAGGCCCTATGCAAGGTACTAGCATTACAGAAATAAACTTATTTCCTCACATTATGAGATTATAGGGAGACCGTCTAATAATTATTTTCTACTAAAGGAAAAAAGGACTGAGAAGTTTTCAGTGGACAAAAATACTTAGCTTTTACATTTTTCCATTATTAAATTCTCCTAGTGTTTTCATATCTACCCTTAGTTTTCTTTAAAATGAAGCACCTGGGGTAGAACAGCAGTGAAGCCAGAGTAGATTCTCTCCATCATATAAACCTTGACCTCATGTAGCTTCTACACCTCCTATCATGCCTCTTTCCAAAATATGAACAAAGAAAATGAAAAACATCAAATACAGGAAAAGACATAGGAGGGAGGAAAAAATAATATGAATCCAGATTACTGGAGGTTGGTATGTTTTTGACAAGTAATGTCCTTCAAATAGTTATTTCTATGTTAAAGAAACCATTTATTCATGTAATACTAATGCTGCAATCCTAACTGCTGTCTTCAGTATTCCTGCCCTTCCTCATTAATCTCCTGCATTTGGGCCTAAAGGGGGTCGATTTCTCAAAACCCTTCTTAGTTTACCTTTTAGTTTACATTTCAGAACTAGGCAAGGAAAAAATTAAAATTCTAGACTTTAAATGTAATATTCCTTGTGCAAAAATATGTCTGAATATTTCTGAGATGGTGATCAGAACTGGAGAGGGTAATTACATTTGAATTTTCAGTGGTAGTGTTTGTTTCAGTTAATTGACATTTGCTATATTTATGTGCTCGGAAAAGGTCGTAATCTATTATGTGGGGTTGGCTGAGAGCAGGTGACAAAAATCAGCATAATTCCATTTTTGCAAGAAAACATGTAGAAAGAAACTCTGGAGGAAAATCAGTGAAGTATTGATAGTGGTTTTCTCTGGTTTGATCATAGGGTGGTTTTTGTTCCTTTATATATATTTGCGTTTTCTTCTTATATATGAAAAGAAACTCATCCCAAGTGAAAAAAGAAAGTTTTCAATTTTACTGCTGTTATGGCTACATAGCTAACATTTACTGAGTGCTTTACTTATAAAATCCTCTAATCCCCTCAGTAACTTTACATAGTCGATTCTGTCCATTCCTATTTTAGAGAGAGAAAAACCAAGGCCAAGAGAGGTTGACTAACTTAATTCCTCAGTGTCATTCAGCTACAGGGCAAGATCTCAAAATCAGATCTAGTTTTTCTTCAGAGTCTGTGCTTTTATTACATAATAAGAGAGTGAAAGAGCTCTTTTGGCAGAATAAGAAGCCATTTTTTCCTCTGCAACTGAAATATCTGAAAGCACTTGGATTAAATAAAGCAATGGACCTCTTAATATGGACAATTGAGGGGAGATGCCCCCAGCTCCTGTGCTTTGGTAGTGCTGGTAGTTAGCATGCGCAGTCATGGTAAACTAGTTAATGTTCTGTAGTAGTTATTAACCAGTGTGATGTGCTTGGGAGATGCATGCCTGAGGGTAGAACAAGGAACAGATGTTAACTCTGCTGCGAGGCCACCAGCTATGCATGCTGTAATTCCTTGTTATTCTGGAGAGGAATAAGCTGGAGTCCCCTGACACACACGGCCCTCGAATGATTCTGTGAGTTGCCTGCTATCTTCATTGTCTCTGTGTTTTCTGGGAAGGAAATGCCCACGTTATTCTTCCTCCATTTAATGAATATTTATTGAGCACCTATTACGGCCAGTCATTGTGCTAGTATTGGGGCAAAGCAGATAAAAATCAAACATGTCTCTGCTTTTAGGGACCTTCATTACTGCGTGACTATTCACGTCCATCCGAACATTCCTGAAGTCAAACAGCTTCATTTCCTGGGTGTCGATACTAGTCAAGTCCATGCACCAAGGAAGTAATAGTGTGAATTGGTTCAGCTGTTTGACTTTTAAAAGCATAAATGTATATATTAGAGTTCAAGGTTGATGGGAATTGCTCAGTGAACCTAGATTAACATTGATGTCCTGATTTATGCAAATGGATATGATTATGTATCCCACAGACACGGTTGGATGGTCACCTGCACTTCAGAGGGAGAAGCGGGGGGTGGGGAGGAGAAGAGGCTCCAGCCCCGTTTCACCTTGAAAGAACTCCACTTCCTTTTGTTGGTCATCGTCTCTACTTTGTAGACTCTTTTCTAATTGGTTCCTAGATCACTTTCCACGTTAAGATTTTTTTCAAAGAACGTTGACAAACGCGTTGATTTCTGTGATGCTGAGAATGCTTTGTGTATGTATTATATATCTTCAACACATTTCCATGGAATAGGCAGGCAGAAAAAAACACTTCATCCTGCCCTGATGAAGCTCTCCACTACAGGGGATGGCGAGGTTTACTTGGGTTTATGTGGGAAGTCGGTCAGAACCTGCCACTGAGTTGCCTGACTTAATTAACAACAATTTCTCTCCGGTTGATATTCATAAATGTTATTACCAAGTATGGCAGAAAAAAATACAGCAGGATAGTGAGGAAGACCCCCCCCTCCTCCGTGCTATGGAACTGCCTGCCACTTACATTGTCTTCTCTTTATCCCAACAGGGAGGTACCTCCTTCCAAACCAGGTGGCGGGACAGGCCTGGCCAGCCTCGGCGGAGACGTCCAACCTCGTGCGCATGCGCAGCCAGGCCCTGGGCCAGTCGGCGCCCTTGCTCACGGCCAACCTGGTGAGTGTCACCGGCACGGGTCGGGGTTGAGCTCCCTAGGAACTATTTAAGTTTATGGAGTTCAACTAGATTTAAACTTACTCACATGTTAAGTACAGCTTTGGCAGTGCGAAATTTCTTGCTTTCAGTGTGATCATTTCTACCTTCCCACCCCCACCCCAAGTTTGAAACAGTTCTCTTAAATGGGCTCCACCCGTCTCTACCCTTTGCCCAAAAGAAATGAAAATGTGTCTAGGCTTTTTTTTTTTAAACTTTTTATTTGGAAAGAATTTCAAACTTACACAAAAGTTGCAAGAATAAGAAAAATACAGCTGGGCATGGTGGCTCACACCTGTAATATCAGCACTGTGGCAGGTAGGAGGATCACTTGAGGCCAGGAGTTCCGACCAGTCTGAGCCACTTAGCGAGACCCCTGTCTCTACAGAAAAAAAAAAATTGTGGGGCGTAATGGGGTGATCCTGTAGTCTCAGTTACTTGAGAGACTGAGGCAGGAGGATACCTTGAGCTCAGGAAGTCGAGGTTACAATGAGCTACGATTGGGCCACTGCACTCCAGCCTGGGTGACAGCGAGACTGTTTCTCTTTAAAAACAAAGAAACAAACAAAAAAAACCACAAGTTTATTCTTTATGTAGATTTGACTAACATCTTGCCCAATTTGTTTTCTCTCTGTATGTATGTAAATGTGTGTGTATAGATATACACACACATATGTATAATTGTTTGAACTATCTGAGAATAAATTATATATATATACACCATAGCTCTTTCTTGTCAGTTATCAACTCGAGTACATTTATGACTGCTACAGTCCTCTACTCTGCCATCTGTATTTCAGTTTTATCAATTGACTCATTAATGTTCTTCATAGTATTTTTTTTTGCTCCATTGTAGGTTCCAGTCTAGGGTCATTTGTTGCATTTAATTGTCTATCCCGTTAGTCCCGTTTAATCTGGAATGTTTCCACAGCCTTTCTTTATCTTTTATGACATTGAAGTTTTAGAAGAATTTTTTTTTGATGGGTTATTTTTTAAGGGAGTATTTGTCATGTTTGTCTGCTCTTTCCCGTGGTGAGAGTCGGGTTTTGCATACCAGGCCAGAGCACAGCACTGGTGATATCCTGTCCTCTCAGGCCATAAGATCTGCAGGCTCATGATGTCTGTCTGCCGCTCACTGTGACGTTAACTTCTAGTCCAGGTGTTGCCCAATTTCTCCACTGTAGTTACAACTTCCTCTCTTGCAATCCATAAGCCATCTGGGGAGATGCTTTCAGGCCATGCTCATATGCTTTCAAAATTTTCCCCTAGATTTAGCATCCATTAGTGAATCCTGCCTGGGCTGACCATTCTTTTCTGTGGTGGTTGAAAATGGCGATTTTTCCAACTCCAGCACTCTCTGCATTTACCACTTGGCACACAGCATAAATATTTGTGTATTTGTTAGCAGCATGGACTTGCACATTCCTGTTTTTTCCCCAGTGTAGACTTCTGGTTTTAGCATGATGCTTACTAGGATTTATTTATTTTTTTTCTAGTTGGCCTCTTCTTTGCTTTAATCTTTGGCTCAGCTGATAAGTCTGTACATGTTACTTTCAAATTGGTGATAGGGTTGTATGATCTGGAAATAGATTTTAAACATCTTTTATTGATGAAGATGCAAATAATATATAAATCAGCATGTTATGGTGTCTTATAATTTTTATGCATTGGTAGTAAATTCTGTTGGATATTTGGGAATCATACAATAGTGAAAAGAGATTTGATTTAGGTTTAGCCTCTAGTCTTGCTTTCAACATTAAATAGCAGTATAAACTTGGGCAAGTCGCTTAGTTTCTCAAATTCTGTGACCTCACCTGCACCTACAAGATGAAGAGAGGTACTATACGGTCTATGAAGTCCCTTGCAACTCTAGAATTCCCCATTCTCTTTTCAGAATAATTAAGATTCTGAATGTATAGAATAAGTATCTTCTAAAGAAATTCCTTTTGGGATATTTTGTGACTTCAAAATTGACTATAATTTTTAAGCCAAAATTCATCTTTTTTCCCTCTTATGCAAATTTTGGGACTTATTTTTTAAAGGTACAGTTAGAGAGATGGTAGAGAATATTTTCCTCTAGCCCATCCCCAAGTCCAAAGTGACTTTTTCTCTTTGGGGGATTTTATTAAAAGCTTGTTTTACTCTGATCATTTGTTTTTGAAGTAAAGAGGAAAATACCTCACAACTTGTGATTTTTTTTTTTTTGACAGAAGTGCTTTTTTAGCCACTGCAATATTATTCTTTACATTTAAACAGTAATCCTGTATGTTTATTGCCAAGTAAATCATTCTGATTAAAACAACACTGTCACAAAGTAATATATCTTGTTCCCTAATACCGGCAGTCACATACCCAGAAAGAGAAACTGATTTATTCACTGATGAAAAATGCATGTCATGTGACCTAAGATATTTGGGAATAGGATACAAGAATGAGAACTGTTAATGGAAAACATAAGAAGAGTAGCTCCTAAAATCTGTCAGCTGACATTCTTATTAATGAATTACTTAAATTAATAGCTTATATACCTGCAAGTTTTTATGTTTATGGTGTTTGCTTAAGATCAAAACTGGGGAAAATGTGGACGTACCATGTAGAGCAAACTTAAAACAGTACATGCATATAACAAGTCTCAAATGTTAGCAATGTTAATAATTATGCTATTGTTATCACAAGGTGAGTAAGTTTGAGCACAGAAGCCAGAATGTGATTAGCCATTTGCTACTAGATAGTGAAGGTTTAAAATTTCACCATCATTCTATCTTTCCCTTTAGAGGTTTCACTAGTTCCTGACTATAGCGTGTGGAAAATTATTTGTCCCCCACCTTCTGCTGTATGAAGAGCAGTAGAGGAGAGCTGCGTGGCAGAGCACCGCCTTGATTTCCTGATTGTTCTGCTGCGATGTGTCCAGATTTCTCTGCTGTATCACTGATTTCTATATGT
Source organism: Indri indri (assembly GCA_004363605.1). Lineage (NCBI taxonomy): Eukaryota > Metazoa > Chordata > Mammalia > Primates > Indriidae > Indri > Indri indri. Next base: position 7,226 of record RJWJ010009436.1, read on the forward strand.
CACTCAAATGTTAACGACTTTTCCTGCTTTCAGTACCCTTTGTAGAACCACATAGCTAAAGGGACACATTAAAGTTAATCAGTTTCATGTTTCTACCAAATTTGGATTGGATTATATTTAAATTATCTCTGCCAATTACAATTAAGAGATTTGATAGAGAATGTCGCTGAGGAGGTGAGAATGTACACCTTTTAGAACTCTTTTTCTTTTTCCTTCTTTCTCTTTTCCTTTTCTTCCAAACAAGTTGATGTTGGTGGAGGTGCATTGTGCAGTGGAACATTCCTCACTCTGATTGATTCTCTCCTCCTGGCCACTCTCCCCACCCCATTACCCCTGTCTTAGAGCTGTAAGTCATCCTTCCCCCAGCCTCCCCTGAACATTTATCATGGTACTCTTTTGTTTTTGTTCTTTGTGTTTATGCCTAGTATCTCCCTGCTAGACTGCAAGCTCCTCGAGGGTAGAATTCTTATCTGATTTGATTTCCTACTCACTGCTTTTAGCACAATGCCTTGCACATAGAGGCATTCGATAAATAATGTTGAAGGAATGAATAAATATCATGGAAAAGTGACAGATTCATTTAGTTGCAAGGTGAGAGTGACAGTGTGATTCTGCATGCTGTAATGGGTGGCCTAATAAAACCATCCATCTAAAGTCTCCATGGTTTTGCTGTTCAGTGTGCATCTTACAGTTCTGGTTAGCCTTAAAGTCTGTATAGGCCAAATCCTGTTTAGTTCCACATCAGATGCTCATGAAATGTGGCAAAATTGTGAAAAGATTATCCATGTCCACATTCAAGGCAGTTTCATTCATGTGCTTTTAAGCAGTCATGTAGTGACATTGGTTTCAGTATTTTGAAACCAATGTTTTGATTTACTGAATAACTAAGTTGAAGTGATATGTGTGTTCAAGTTTGGTGGAATTAGAAAAATAAGGAATCAAAGTGGTTTATGTCCAAATGACAGCATTGCACTGGATGTAGCAAGCCCATGTTTAATCTCAGCAACATACATTTCAGGAAAGTATAGACCTTCAACCTGAGAGGTATTAATATGTTAGTAAGATATAAATGAAGGCCCTGAGGTTTGGTAGGGATGAATTTTAGTAAATGCATGACCTATAGTGATTTAAATGCCATAGGCAAGCTTGAAGGTAATGCTAACTACCTTCTCGAGAAGGAGATTAATTCCTAGCCTGAAGTATCTAGTTTTCCTTGGCAATGCTAAATGTAGTTGTGTTCCCTCTCCCAGACACATTGGGCATTTCAGATAAATGGCATGTTGCCAATTCATCCTAAGTAGCTTGGTAGCTGGCAGAATACATGCTCAGCCAGTGTCCGCCTGCTGGGACACCAGCCGGGAGTGCTGATGAAGTGTCAGATGTATACTTCGTATACATTAATCTGAAGAGGGGAAAACTCATTTTCCCATTTGCTTCCCCCATCTTTCTGTCTCTCCCCCCACACACGGGTAGTTTATCAAAGAAGTCATAGTCATCAAAAGCAGAGGGATTTATACAGATGCTGCTTTCTGGCAAGAAAGATGGAAATTTCAGGAGGCAAAACCAGGACCAGTGGTAACTTATTTCTTTGTAGGAAAATAAGGTAGTAAACCTTAATGAATGAAGTTTAGAAATGGTATATGCGGCCATCATAAGAAATATTCACCACTTTTGTCCTTTGGAGTAATAGATGGACAGCAGAAGCACTGTGAAAATTAGTTTCCAGTATTTCTCCCCCATTTTCTGTTAGATTTGGATCATGTGTCTCATCTGTTTTGTTTGTGTGAAGGTCCCGTTCACGTTCTTCCTCAGTGAGGTCTTCCTTGCCCATCCTGTTTCAAACTGTTCACTATTTGCCACACATCTCACTTCATTCATTTTTCTCCATAGTTTTTTCACTGTCCAATGTACCGCATTGTTTATTTTGTTATATGTCTCTTACTACTCTAATGTATGTTTCATGAAGGTGGAGATAATTCTGTTTTCCTGGCCATTTCCCTGGTGCCTAGAATTAGTGCCTGGCACACAGTAGGTGCTCAGTGAACTTGGTGAGTGCATAAACATATATTTCCTTTTCTGTACATCTTCAGTGCCCTAGAACTAACTCTTGCATATTTATTTTTAATCTATGATTTTTTGTTTGTTTGTTTATGTTATGTAGCCTAACCAAGAAGCTATTCTTCAAGCCAGAGAGACGTTAACTATGGAAACCATATTTAGGAATGAGGCTGTAATTGTTCCGCTGAAAAATGAGAATGAAGGGAAAAAACAGAGTGGTTAAGAGCATGGGCTGCCCGAGATCAACTCCAGGTTTTGCCATTTATTAGCCTCAGTTGGGACTAACCGTGTGAGCCTTAGTTTCTTCCTCTGTGAAATGGGACTAATGATTGTAATAACCTCAAAAGGTTATTGTGAGGATTAAATGAGCGAACTCTTGTGCAGCACTTGGCAGTCACTCAAAAAATGCTGTCATCAGTGTTCTTGGGGTTGGCAGGAAAAGTGTTTCTTGGAGGTTGTGAGCTAGGCTTAACTGGCATGGTTTGTCAGAAGGGAGGAAAACGAGCACTTTTCCTTGGATCATTTGATTTGAGGCAGCAGTTTTTGTCCTTACCTTACACGATGGTGTATTAGCTTTTTTCCTTCCTCATCTTTACTCAAAATTTACCAGCTGCACAAACTGGAAGATACCTTTCTAGAATAACTAACTTTTTTGAAGTGGCAAGGTGCTTTCAAATACTGTTCTTCAACTTTTAAATATTAGGTTAAGTAGTGTAATTTTACATTTCCTCACTGACTGTCTTTTGACATCACATCCATTTCTCCTAATGAAAAAATTATATTTCGTGATGTACTATAAATATTAAAACCAAACTGTTTAAACTATAATATATTCCGAGAGCCTTGATGAATATTCATCTTTTCCATTTGCAAAAATGCATTATAAGGAGTCAGGGAAAATTTACTAAACGTATGCAAAAGTGTATTTTTCCTTTTTAATTCATTCCGAATGTAGAGACATAATGTCAGCATTTATTTACGGTGCAGACTTTATTTGCAGTCATTTAATATTATATCAATAGTTCATTAGCCTTATAACTCAAAAATAAAAACCTGATCCGAAGTCCAATTAGTTAACTCTGAGAGAGTATCCGTTAAATATTGATGAAGGAACAATTTGAATGCCCTTGGATAAATTGCTTAACAAAAGTTGTTGAATACATCTATAAATTAGCATTTCTCCATTGCCATAATAACTCAATTTAAGGGCTGCATAATATTCCAATGTATGGATTTATCATAATTTATTAAACGGTTTCCCCTTTTAATTTGTTTCCACGTTTCTCCTACTGCAAATAATGGTGATGAGTGGACTTTTGGTAAGTCCTGGTTTACCCCTAATTGTTTAGGTAGATCCTTGGAGTGGGATTATTGGGGCAAAGAATATGAACATTGTTAAAGTCTCCATAGCTTTTGATAAATTGTGTCTGGGAATGCTGTACAAATTTATACTGCTGTATATTGGGAAAATACATCTTTCTTCACTTTGGTCAACAGTCAGTATTCTTTAAAAAAAAAACTTTGCTGGTTTGTTTAAAAAATAATTACACTTTTAAATTTATGCTTTAATGAAGGTTGACATGGTTATTTGACATGTGGAACTCTTACGCTAAAGCCAGCAGATAAAGCAAATATGAAATTAGGGCTATCTGTGCTTCCTCCCATATGTTTCCCTTCTGTTCCCTAAATTAGCTCACCAAACCAACTGTTGGTAACCTGTTTTGCTCTTGGGATACAGGAACTGCTGGGTGTGATTACAGTGTGTGTAGCTGAAGGCATTATTCCACGGTTCAGAATTTTTTTTTCATCTGGAAAGTAGTAATCTCAATTGTGAAATAGTGCCTTCAGCTGTGGACATTATAATCAGAGTCTCAGGAGTGCTTGTATTCCAGGAGTAATACATCTCGTAGTTATTACCCTCTGAGCTAGGTTCTGTTTATAGTGAAGGGATGAATTTTCATAACTCAGTGCTGAAATAGCAATAGGGAGCCCTGAGCAGATTATTATAGGTCAGGCCTAATCCATGAAGATAAATCTCATTATAGGCTCACCTGGGCCCGTCCACAGTAGCTGGTTTAACGTGAGTCTGTAAATCAAAGATCAACTTAAAAATGAACTCTAAAATCCTCACAATAATCCAACGACTGCCTCTGTGAAGAGATACTCTAAATGTGCATTCTTGCTCTAAATATGCTTGGGTGTCAGAGGATAATTAGCAGACACGCAAAGGGTGTTGAGTGAATGAAGAGCTACGTATTTTTGTGAGAGATTATTTTCTAAAATGAATTCCACTCAGAGCAGTCACTTAAAACTTTGTGTCTTAGTTTTTTCTTTCTATTTTGCAGAGATTAAAAAATATTTATTACCTTATATATGTGTTGTCCTTCCTGGAAAGGACGGGGTACCTGCTGGAGCAGGTGTCCGCGTGGGTCTCTGCGTAGGCGTGCCTGGGCCGACCAGTTAAGTGTGGACATCTTGTTATCAAAGGCATTTGCCAGCCACTGAAATGACAAATAATAAAAAGCCCACACATGTTCTGTGGACTTTAAAGAATGGAAATGTGTGACCTCTTTTAGTTGCTTGCCATCACAGAGGGAAGCAAAACAAATTTCTGACAGCAATACCATACATCTGTGTACGTGTATCTCTGTATGTTAAAGCACAGCTTTCATTTATTACCTGTCTACCCAATTGGCCTACCTATTTCAGAGGTGGCCACCAAGCATAAAGAGATGACCCACAGGGCGGTACATGCTTGCACCTCAGCTGTCAATCCTCACTGTATCATTAGCACCAAGGACAGTGCTCGCTATGTGGTTAGTACTTAGAAAATGGTAGTTTATTAATAAATACGGAGGAAGTCTTAATTCTAAGTTTCTGCTGTTTCCTGGTGCCCAGACTAGCTGAATGATTTGGCTGTCAGCATTTTATTGGCTTCTGTGTCTGAGGAGATGATTGAGATAAAGGCAGCAAAGCAGTCACAGCCACCTTTAAGGAAGCACCTGCTGGTGTGGTGGTGGACAGGTCCTTGACTATTAATGGAGTCCCTATCATTCAAGTAGTATTAAAACTTACACAGAAAAGATAACACATGGTCTTGCTTTTAAGGAGCTTATAAACTAGTTGAAAGAGGAATTCTTAGAAATCGGACAGCAAGATAGAAGATAACATGCTGGGAGGCTGCAGTCATCAGAACTCATTGAAGCAGAATGCCTTGGCCTGCCAGTTTCTGGAAAAGCTACGCAACTCTCCTCTTCTCGCCTGGCCAGGACTGTCTATACTTTAGCTCATTCACCGCTTCTTCCCTGACCTCTTTCCCTGCCCTCTCCTAATCCAGGTTATGTGACCCTCCTTGGCATTGTGCGTATCTGAACTAAGCATTTGCTATACGATTATATTATATAGGACTAAAAGGGTCTCCATGGTCGCCTTCTCCCCCTTCCCTCATCATCTGCAAATGGTTTGATTGCCCGAAGAGCCCAGGAAAATGAGCTGTAGCTGCTGAAGATGTGAATCTAGAATATTTCATTGAGTGTGCTCTTTGAAATGACATTAAGTGAAATATCATGGGCTTGTATTTTGTTGTGCCCATAGCACCTCTCTACATTATAATTGACTTTTGAGAGCCTTACTCTTGGAAATGAATGCTGGAATTATAGAATTTTATGGATGTAACAGACCTCAGGTCATCCCTTTCCCTTTGGCCAAAGAGATCATGCTCCGCAGTGGCCCTTTTCTAAATTGTGATCATTTTTACAAGCACTTGATTAAGAATTTAATTATTGTAGGCAATTTAGAATAATGTTTAAGAGCATGGGCTCCAGAGCCTGGTTGCCTGGGTGGGAATCTTGACTTTACCACTTACTAGATGCCATGACCTTGATGAAGGAACATAACTTTCCCCTGCCTCTGAAAACCGGGAATGCTGGTAGTACCTATCTTATGTAGTTGTTGCTGGAATCAAGTGAGATTATACAAGTAAGGACATCTACTTGGAACACATAAGAAAAGCACAGTAAATGCTAACTATTATTGTCATCCTGGATAAGAGGATCTGATGTATTAATTTATTAAACTAGGGAATTTAAGTTTTATTAAATGCATATGTGAAGTTTATGGTTTACAGAATCGATAAAGCTGGCCTTGGAAAGATAAGCTTCTCTATGAATATTTTAAGATAACTGTAGGTCTACTATGTTTTCTACAGGATAATTTGTCAGGCCTGGAGCTTGTTTGAAATCAGAAGTTATGGGAAAAGGATAATGTAACATTTTCAATATGAGTAAGGAATGATGCCATTAAAAAATAAAAAGATGACCAGAAAAAGGAAACCTAACTCCTTTCTTTTCATTCCTCTCATTGTATTACACAAAAGACTTATCAGAATCCTGGTCTTCATGAGTGTGTCAAAGTCTTTTGTACAGAAGTCTGCTTTCTTTTGAATTGACATTTTTGTATACCACTTACCACAGTGCCTGAATACTTGGAGCTTTAGAATATTAACATCTATTTTACTGAAAACATTATTAGTAGATATCTTTTTTTGCCCTTGCCAAATTTTGTTATCATTTGCCCAGTTATAAGAAAATCAGAGAATGGCTTTTGGGCCTCTACCATTTTGCAGGTTCACCCCATCAATAAAACATTTTTTTGAGTGTGCCTCCCTAACATGTGAATGTATTTTAAAGTGGTTTTCATGTACTTAGAGGTGATGGTAAAAACATTTTAACAGCCCTGTGAATCTCCACTAGGAAACCATTAGAGAGGACACTTACTGTAGGATTTCAACAGGGCCTGGAGGTAACTGAGTTTGCCAGGTGTTAACCATTTAGTTGTCACATCATGGGAGGGTCAGGGAGTCCTAGAGTAGTAGGTGAGGCGGAGATAGGACATAGTTGGAGCATTTGAGGCAATGGCCATTTGCCAACCCATAAGGAAGTATTTTAGCCATGAGTACTGGTGTATATCAGCTGAGTAGAAGCCTAAATATCAACTTATGAAATGGTCTAAAAATAACAAAAAAGAGATGTAAAACATGGAAATTGAAGTTCCGGTATTTTTTCCTGAATCGCAGTTGATTATATTGTACACCACTGGGGTGCCCAGATCCCAATTTTCAGACTCCTGGGTAAGCCACAAGGTCTGCCTTCTCAACCTTCTAGAGGAGAACTTTATTGATTAAAAAGAGTCTTAGCTATTCAGTGAGGCTACATGTCTTTTCTGTTTTGGAAAGGTTTATTTTTTAATTTTTAAGTGGAAAAAATAGATTTTTGTTACACATGTCTTTAACTGTCACTAAATTGACACAAGTGTTGACAGTTATTGTGAGAACTGTTTCAAAGCTAATTACGTTAATTAGAATGTAACATACCAGTAATTGCATGTATTCAAACATCATACTATCACTTTTTGTGTTTTCTTCTCCAGATGTAAGACATTCATTTGTTGCTTGAAAAGCTGCAGGATTATAGCTAAGATAACAAATAATTGCCAGCAAATAAAATTGGTTCCTTAGAAATATATTCTAATTCGTTAGCTGTGTAAAAGAAAGAAACAAATGCTAGCATGTCAAGCATATAAATTAGGAACATTGCTTATGAAATCCTTAGTTTTGGGCTTTTCATTTAAATAAGCCTTCTTATTGCAATTAATATTATCATTTGTTTTATGGCCCTTAAAAATATATTCCCTTTCAGCATTTCTTGGAGTTCTAATTTAGCTTTCTTATACATGTTAGATGATTTGCAATTTAGATTTTAATTTGATTTCCATTCTCTCAAATGCCATTTTTCTTGTATTTCACTTTTATTTAAAGCATGATTTTCTCTGTATTCATGGAAGCTAGGCATAAACAAACTACTAGAAAAATCAAGCTATTAAGTGAGCTGAGAACATAAAACATTTTAATAGGAATTTCACATAACTAAACTAAGTATTTGAGAGCCCAATCAGAGATTTACGCATCTTCAGAAACAAACTTTATGGGACACGGTGTTCCTAATTTACCCTCTGTTATAGTTCTTTAAAAATTAGCGTTTCAATCATTGACTTTAAATCCTCACCACTTCTTGCATATTTAAAGCGTTAAATATGGCTCTTCGGCCGGGCGCGCTGGCTCACGCCTGTAATCCTAGCACTCTGGGAGGCCGAGATGGGCGGATCGTTCTGAGCTCAGGAGTTCGAGACCAGCCTGAGCAAGAGCGAGACCCCGTCTCTACCAAAAATAGAAAGAAATCAATTGGACAGCTAAAAATATATATAGAAAAAATTAGGCGGGCATGGTGGCGCATGCCTGTAGTCCCAGCTACTCGGGAGGCTGAGACAGTAGGATTGCTCGAGCCCAGGAGTTTGAGGTTGCTGTGAGCTAGGCTGACGCCACGGCACTCGCCCCAGGCAACACAGTGAGACTCTGTCTCAAAAAAAAAAAAAAAAATATGGCTCTTCCTGATACTTGGGGGCCATGTGTGTTCAAAGACAGATTTGGTCTCTGTAGTTTCTTTTGAGTTTTAAATATATATGTATATATATAAATAAATTTTTTTTTTTTTGATTGAGAGTGTAAGTGTGAGTGACCCTCTTCTGATTTGAGTATGTGTGGGCTTCTCTTGTTTTTCCAGTTGTGACACACCTAAATCATCCCAAAACTTTCAGTGCCATGACTTTAATTCTCTAGGACTGTGGTCCCCAACTCCCGGGTAGTGGTCCTGTTAGGAACTGGGGCTGCACAGCAGGAGGTGAGGGGACAAGCAAGTGAAGCTTCATCTGTATTTACGGCCAATCCCCATTGCTCATGTCACCACCTGAGCTCCGCCTCCTGTCAGATCAGCAGGGCATTAGATTCTGCATTATGGTGAGTTGTATAATTGTTTCATTATATGTTACAATGTAATAATAATAGAAATAAAGTGCATAGTAAATGTAATGCACTTGAATCATCCCAAAACCATTCCCCCCACCCCCACGAAAATTTTCTCCCATGAAACCTTCCCTGGTGCCAAAAAGACTGGGGACTGCTGTGCTAGGACATGCAGTGTACCTTTCCTGAGTTAAGTGGACTCATGATCCGACTTAAGAGTGATATTCTCAGAAGGGAAGAACATTTCTTCTTGATCCCTCTTATAATGATCACTGTGTAATACTGCTGTGTTCTGCCTATTTTTATGCTAAGATTTTTATTCAGTGTTTTGGGGGGCTGTTCTCATCCTTAGCATACAGGCCCTTTATCTTGCTTTATTTACTAATTGTTCTTCAAAACATAGCAGATGTTGAAAACGATAGGTGTGTTTGAGGTTTGGAAATTAAGGACTGAATTCTAGCATTGATATTTCTTTGCTCTGTAATTTTGGGCAAGTGACACTTAACTCATGGAACCTGGCATCTGTCTTAGTAAAAGGGGAATGGTTAATCCTGGCAGCATTATTATAAAAATTAAAGGACATAATTCATATCAGAGCAAACTGCTAAGTATTAGACATTGGGTTCTTCGAGTGTTTCTCTACATATGTAAGTCTGTTTCTGGGCTCTCTATTCTGTAATTGGTCCATGTGCCTGTTCCTGGGCCAATATCACACTTGCTTAATTACTCTAACTTTTAACAAGTCTCAATAACTGGTCAAGAAAGTTTCCTTATGTCATTGTTGTTTTTCTAGAGCATTGGCTCTTTTTGGCAGGTTTATCTTCTGTTTAAATTTGCTCATGAAATTCTGTAAGGTGATTGAGATTTTGATTAAAATTACATTAAATCTCTACATCAGTGTGGAGAAATGGACATTTTTATAATGCTGAGTTTTATTCTGGAACATTCTATTGCTCTGTTTACTTAGGCCTTCTTTAATGTTTTTAAATAAGATTTTATTTTTTTTATAGAAGGAATTTGTACATCTTTTGTTAGATTTATTCTTAAGAACTTTAAATAACGTCCTTTAGAAATACACATTACCGGCTGTTTTCTAATATGTGGGAATTCAATTAGCTTTTATACATTACTTAAATTAGTTAAGCTTGCTAATTTTTATTGATTCTTATCTGTGTGTTTGGAGGAGGGGGGAGTTCTGTAGACAACGATGATCTGCAAATAACAGCTTTGTTTTTACCTTTTCTAATCCGTATAGCTTTTATTTTTTTCTTATCTTCACTAATTGGGACCTCCAGGATTAAGTTGACTGGAAGTGGTGATACCATGCATCCTTGTCTTATTCTTAATCATAAAGAGAATACTTTCAGCATTACACACTAAGTATGATAAGTGCTGTGGTTTTTGTTTTTAAACCTCTGTATCAGGTGAAGAATATCCCTTGTTTGCTTAGTTTTATTTTTTCTTACTATCAAATGCCTTTTCTATATTTGTCGGTGACCGTTAATCTTAACATTTTTGGAAAAAATACATTATCGTGACAAATAACTTTATAAAATACATTTCTGTGTTGAGTTACTAATCCTTTAAGATTTTAAGTGATATTAGCTTGTAGTTTTCCTTTCGTGTGTTGTTTTTGGTTTTGATACCAAGGTTATGTTAGCTGAACAAAATAAATTAGTAATATATATCAGCCAACTATTACTACAATAATGCTGTGTAATAAATCACAGTTTTTGAGCGGCATGCATCAATAAGCATTTATTTCTTGCTGTGGGTCTGTGGGTTGGCTGGGGTAGCTCTGCTTTGGACTGTGGATCTGTGGTTGGTGTGGCTCACACCCAGGCTGCAGGCCACGTTCCTCTCTGGTCTATGTGTCTTACTTTGGGGCACAGGTTGAAAGGCGTACTTATCTGTGGTATGTTCTTCACATGCTGGGGTCTGGAAACTCCTGGAGTGGTGAGCCAGACACACTATTTCTTAAGGACTAGGCTTGAAACTGACATGGTATCACTTCTGTCCGTTGGCCAAAGCAAGCCACGTGAATTAAGTGTGGCCGGCATTGATGGGGTGGGAAAGTATAGCCCTCCTGTGGAGGTAGAGAGTGTTTGCCAAACAATAATTTTATCTACCACAGGGAAATGTCCCTCTTTTTCTAATCTCTGGAAGAGTCTGTGTAAGCACAGATTGAGCTCTTTCTTGACTTTTCTGAATGTTGCTTATAAAGGCATCTGGATCTGATATGTTTTTTGTTGAGTGGGGGGACTTTTGACTGATCCAAATTTTTAGTGGTTATAGGATTATTCAGATTTTTAAAATTTCTTCATGAGTCAGGTGGTATTTTGTGATTTTTGTGGAAATTTGATATTTAATCTGTTTGAAAATTATCTGTTTATTCTGAGTGGCATGCTCAGTTTTGAGTCCTTTCCTATTCTTAATATCGTTTAGTTGTGTCTTTCACTTTTGTTATTGATTAGTTTTTCTATTTTATTAATTTCAAATTGCTTCAGGATTTCAGGTCATGCTTAGGTATTTTTTCCTCTTAGATTCTAACAATGTTGTCATATATTTTCTTAATGTCTTTATGGGTTTTTAGTGTGTAAATCTCTAATCTGGAACCTGTTTTCGATAAGGAGTTAAAGAGCAGTTTAGCTTATTGTTCTTTTTCCAAGTGGCTAACCAGTTATTCCAGCACTATTATTGAAAAACTTCTCTTTTTTGCACCAATCTATAATACTGCTTTTAGCATATACCAGATTCTCAAGTACATTATAGATCTATTTCTTCACTCTGTTCTATTCCTTTGATTTGATTGTCTTCGTGTATTTCTATCACATAATCTTATTCCTGTAGTTTCCTGACATGTTTAACATCCAGTAGGGCTAGTAGGGGAGCCTCATAACTCTTATAATTAAATTTATTTTCACTTACATTTAAAAGACATCTCCTTACTTTAACAATTTTCTATCTCTGGAAATAACTTCCTCATTTTCTTGAAAACCAGTGAGAAAAAAAATCACTTGTGAAAATTAATATTAACTATAGCTACTTTTATACAATCATAGTTCTTTTGGGCTGTCAATGGGGAAAGAGACTGTTTCCTCTTTTGTCATATTTCCATGTTTGCCTCCCAGCCTGGACCACACAGTATTGAGTTGCCATCCACCAGAGTGGATGTGACTAGTTCTTGTGAAAACTTGTGACACATAGCCCTGGACCTGGCTGCTCCCTGGAGCGGGACCCACTGATTACTGCAGCCGTCAGCGTAAGAAACAGCAGCTGGATGGCAGCAGGTCTCCAAAGTCTGGGGAGGTTTTCGGAGACAGGAGTTGGGGTGGTGAGGTCCAGCTTTCCCTCTGCATGTGGAGATTTACCTCCATGACTAATCTCAGGGGCTACTGCTTTGGTTTTATGAAGAAAGAGATCCAGCTGTGTTGTAGCCCGCTGTTGTGAAATTGTAAATGCCACCCGCTGCCATGTTAGCTCTAGAGATGTTTTCTGCTATAGAAACTTTTTCTTGCCAGCAGTGTCACAAGAGCCAACGAAAGGAGAAGTGAAAAGTTAATGGCTCCACCACTTTGCTGGGCACGAGCTGTTTTCCTAAACGGTCTCTAGCCTGAGTTATTCAGAACATCCTCTGCGTCTTGTGCTGATGAGAAGGACGTACTCAAAGGGGGGCGGGCGCTGACAGCATATCAGGAATAATTCCCCTCATCCATCAAGGCTGACAACCCCTGGATTCCTCGCCCTGTCAGAGCAGGGAGAGGCTTGGGCAGGATTGAATGGTCCCCACTTGTCTGGCATTTTAAACAAATCTGCTTCGGATCTGAAATTAACTAGATGCAGCTGAAGTTGCTGATGGCAACAGTTCTCACTGAACTCGGAAGCTTATAACCTGTCCCATAAGGCCTCGGGGTGTCGCAGACTTGCGTCTGAATTATGAGCATCATCTGTGCCCCATCAGTGCTGAAAGCTCTTCATTAAGAGGGAAGGGCTGTGAATCTGATACCGGGGCATGGAAAATCACGTCTTTAATCAGGTAGAACTTAATTTAGCTCCGTCTCTCAGGATCTTAGATCCACTTGATCAGCTGGGACATTCAGGATTAGATAACTTCTGCATTCTTTATTTTTTATCTTAAAAAATAAAATTTGACTTTTTTCTATCATGATAAATTCCCTTAGAAAATTAAGAAATGTTTCTTAAATAGTAAGGAAAAAATAATGGATGATATACAACCATTCTTAACACCTTTTCTCTAAACATAGATTTTTTTTTTTTTGTGCATCCTAGTAACTTGTGATAGCAAATGTGCGCTTTTTCATATCGCTTGTTTTCCCCAGGATACCAGGCTTGGGCTGAGTTTCATATCTCCTTGGTTTTCTTGCCTGTCTGAATTGAATTTCTCCCTTTGGCTTTTTCTCTAACCCTGTTTTCTTTTCCTGTAGTTTGTAACCCTGGCGGTGGAACTCTGAGGGTTTCCATGTTATAGCAGGTGCTAACCCTTTGTCCCAGGTGCTGTGCTTCAACGTTGCTACCCACACTCTTCATTTAAAAATTTTTAAAAATTTTATTCAGTTTCTTCCCTCTTATTCTTCTAATTCCCCATGACCCACTTTCCCCTCACAGAGGAATTTACAATTCTTATGCTCCTGGGAACTGCGGGGCTGAAGGCACTCTGTCTGGTCGGGCATTTCTTCCTTGGCCTCTTCTCAAACAAGGCAGGGACCTGGTTCCTGAAAGAACGTGTCCCCCAGGCAGCTGCTTCCTCCCCTTCCACCCCCATCAGTGCTTTTGTCGGCTGCATTGGTATCAAAGCTGATATCCCTAGATAGCTCTAGATGGCAGCATCTACCTCCCTCTGCCTTGAGGCTAGGCTAGAAAAGAACAGTTGACTGTCATGCCAAGGATGTTTACTGTGTCACCCTGATCTTTAAGACGCATGCCTCCGTTTGCCCTTCCTTCTGTTTCCAAGTGTGTTTTAAATTTCACAGATCATTATGAGGAGGAATATCCGATACACAACACACCTCTTCCCTGGCTTCCCTGTCAGTCTTCAGCTGGCCAAGTCAGAGGCATGAATCTGATTATTCAGTCATGTTCAGTCTAGTGGAATTTTGTTATAAAGAGGATTGCTTTAAAATGCAGCCTGAGGTCTTTTGTTAGTGATTTCTTAGGACTGCTCAGGAGGGCTCGTGGGCAGTGCTGCTGGAATGGCGAGGGAGCCGAGATGGCTGGTCCTATTCTCGAAGTCACACCCGGTGCTGGCTGGGCAGGCCCTCTGCTTTGCGAAGCTCTGTTTTGATTTTTGAGCAACTCAGTTTAACACATTGACTGCCACACCAGGGAAAAAAATGTTTCCCTGGAGCCATGGTGTTTTATTAAAACAAAGTGATACTTTGTAATTTGTTATTTTTTATTGTTTTCTGTGTGTGAGTTATATGCAATGCAGTCCATGTATTTAGAATTGTCAATATTACTTTTAACAATAAAAACATCAACAAGTAAGATTTTCATGAAACTACTGCAGGGTTTTCCTTCACAAGGCCCCGGGCTCAAAACTAGTGTGAGTTAAATACAACTCACATGGCAGTTAATGTGTTAACATTGATACCAGACAGACAGCCCCAAATCAAATAAATTACACTGTTTTTTTGGTTCAGAATGCTTGAAAGATAAAGATAATGCAGAGTTAAAATCAAATAGAGAAGAATGTTTAGCTGTTTTTTAAAAAAATTATGGATACATAATAGTTGTATATATTATCAGCTTTTTAAAATATATGTATTATTGTGTAGGAATGTTTAGTTGTAATTTTTTTTTAACCCACCTGTTCTGCCGTGAAACTCTGGACTCCTTGAGGTCCGCCAGGGTCACATCTTTGCGCCCTCCATTGTTGCCAGGTGAGGTCTGGGTGCGCAGAAGCTGCTCCAGAAACCTCACTTGCACTCACGGCATCCTCTTTGCCCTACATTTGGTAGTGCCTGATACCGTAGCACAAACATTTATCTCGGGATATTTAAACACACATTCTCTCTGCCTTAACTTCTGTGTTCCGGTGGAATCATGTTTAGTTGATTTAAATAAAATCTGGAGCAGCCCAGCGAGCGCCTACATTATACTGGATGTGGCGCCTGCATCCCGGGTCAGCCTTTTCTCTGCTGCTGTGGAAATTAAACCCATGCAAAAGAGATGAGCCAGACTCTGAATTGCAAGAAGCATTTTTGTACAACACTTCTTTGGGAACTGTGCAGGTCGAAGAGGTATTCATTTTCTGAAGAGTGTTTTAAAAACAAGACCCAGAATTTCTCCCAGGATTAGAGAGCTCACTCCTAACTACAGGCCTCCTACACTGTGCTTGTGTGTCAGCATCTGTATATGTCCCCTTCATCCTATGTTTTTCTTTCTTGGTGTCCACATAGTTTAAAACCGAAGTGCTTCCCCTCACCCCCAAAATGTGGTATTTAGACAAATAGCATTGGACTTGGAAAGGCATATGAATTCATCTGGGAGGGAACTTCCATGGGGCTGGCTCTTAAGGCATTTCTGCAGTGACCACTAATTAGAAATGTTCTTGCCACATGCTACTTTTCTAATAAACAAATAGGGCCACCTTAATGGTCACCCGTGACACCAATAGGAATTCAGAACTGTATAGTCGTGGTGGACCAGCAACAACCCCGTGGGGGTCCTCGTGTGGAGGATAATCTTTCTTTGAGGAGAGCACACGAAGCTTGGTCATTCTAGTGACACGATCCTTCCTTCCTTGCTACTGATTTACATTTTCACAGTAACCTTTTCTAAATGCAGGGTTGTATGAAAAAGAAAAAAATAGCCCACAGTGTTGATACTGTTGACATTTTTATAAAAAGTGATACATCCACAGTATTAGAAAATTCCAAGAATACACAAAGGTATAAAATATGATTCACTTCTCCCCCATCCCTCTCCCTAAGGGTAATTATTGATATTTGTTTCTTGTTGTTTGTTCCAGAAAGAAATTATGTACAATTAAAATATATACAACTAAGACATTCTATACATGGTTTGAGACTTGCTTTTTAAATTTAATCTGAAGATCTCTCATAGTCGCACAGTACGTCATCGCATGGATACACCATCGTATAAATTGCTTGACCAGTCAGTCCCCAGAGGTGGCTTCTCAAATGACAGTTTTAAAGCCCTGTGTCTGTGACCTCTATGACATCTGGTGTGAGAATGCTTACACACTGTTACTTTTAGTTGCGGGTGATTTGTAGTTGTTGGTGAGGTAAGTCTTCTCCTGGTGTTTAATCAAGATGACTTAGAGTGCATTGTGTTGTATTAAAGAAATGCTAGCTGGCATAACAGATACACTCGGAGTTCTCGCTGGCGTAACATGATAAGAGTTTGTTTTTCCTTCACCTATAGGCTGTGTTTGCAGGGCTGTGCTCTGTTCTATGCAGTCAGGGATGAAGGCTGAGAGAAGTTCTGCCATTTTTGTCACTTCCAAGGATGTTGACATCCGGAGGGTATATGGGAGAAGGATTGCGTGGGGAGTGTCAGTGGGCCAGATCTTGAGTGGCACACATCTACCCACGTTCCATTATCCGGAACTTTGTTTTGTGACCACACCCACTGCAAGGGAGTCTGGGAAGTGTATTCTAGCTGTGTCCCCCAAACAAAAGGAAACGGGTTTAATGAACAAATAAGTAGCCAGTTAACATGGCCACAAGCTAGAATGGGAATGCCACCAGAACATCAGCTGCCACCGGAAGTGGTGCGTCTGGGCTGCCTGCCTTCTCCTCTGGTGTTGCTGGCGTCAGGCCCACTGGCAAGCAATTCAGGAAGGGCCGCTCTCCCCTCTGCTCTGTGATTCTTCTGCCTTCCCTGCAACTTCGTCATCTTTAATGACTGCCATAGAGTATTGGCCATATGCAGAGATCTTGATCGATATGTGTGGCTGAACTTGGGAAGAAAAGGGAGACAGCGAAGTGGGTTGGATGGGAAGGATTTTGCTGAGTTCCCCAGAGGACTTTCCTGTGAAAGCAGAAGTTATGATAATGCTGCTATCACCTGGCAGGACGACCGCGGGTCCTTTCCCTCTGTTCTTCTAAGTAGAACCATTTGCAGGAGAAACATCACTGGGGGCTTTCCAGGTGACGGCTTTCTGGAACGGAGGAGGGCCAAGCATGCACGGCAGCTGGGCAGAGGCCCAGAGAATCTGCCAGGCAGAAGCGGCTGAAGTTGGCCTCACTGTGCGGCCACCTGGGCTCCCTCGCAGCTGGTGACTGAGCACCGGAGAGAGAGAGATGTCAGTAACGCTCTGCTGCCCCTTGGCTCTGCCGCTGAGGAATCCCAGCCTGGCTGTGGCGAGGAATAAACAGTTTATGCCACATGCGGCTTGATCGTTCGAGAGTCAGTGAAGATAATATATTACCCTGCAGTAGCACTCTGCCTTTTTTTGAATGACACCATTTTTGGGTGGGAGCGAAAAATAAAAAGCAGCTGTATTCTTGGTATATGGATATGTTTTGAACGTGAGAAACAAGTCCTTAAAAGATAGACTCATCTAAACACATTACAGTTTTAACTGAGAAAATGATCCAGGAAATGTTTGAAAATAGGTTCTTTGTCCCTGTACACACACCCCTCCTTTGGCCACTTTTCTTTGTGTTTGTTCAAATAAATTGGATGCATTTCAGAGCTTGGGAAAGCCTCAGAGTACTTCTGATGTCTTGATAGAACCTATAATACATTCTGGTAGGTTAGCATCTGTTATCTTAAGCATTTTAGTAGTCAGTCATGTCAAGAAAGTATAATCTGGTGAACATCTTGATTTAGCCATCTGCTGGGTCCTACTGTGGTAGTATGTAAAGGGCGCAGAGGGACAGATAAAAAATTTAAAAGATCTTTTACTCTCACATGATGAAGGCATCGCACACTCTTTAAATAATGGAACCTGTCAGGTTTTTGGACACTTTCTCAGAAAGGAGAGACGATATTAAAAAGATAGCTGCAAATGCACCAGGGACTGACAGAAAACCTGGTGACTTTAGGAATCAATACTGGAATCACATACCTTTGCTATAATTTATCAAAACATCTCTAAGTATTTTACAGAGGAGTGCGTGAGTACCCCAATTTTACAAATCAAGCAATTGGTGGCTGACCACAAACTGCTCCTTACCCACGGTCTAGGGCTGTGTTTGCGTCAGGAAGCAGAGAAAGCAAACAACACAATAAAAGGCTAGATGGAGAATGGTGTGATCTTATGCATTAGAAGGCCATCGATAAGTATCATTACGGCACAGCCAGTGGGTACAGAGCTGACCGCTGAGCCACACCGGACCAGGACGTATGCCAAGGAAACAGTCAATAGAAGATGTATTACTGAAAATTAATATTCTGCTGCTGAATTATTTTTATTGATTTAGGGATTTTGAAAATGGCCCGAGGTAGTTTTGTGAACAAAAGCCTTTGTATTTCTTGAGCAGAAGACCAAAATAACAGAGGAAATCCCATCTCTGACACAAAACCTTGAAACGTGGCTCAGGAAACGTAACACTTACCATGCGTCCTCAGGAGGGCCCTGCCTGTGTTTGCTTAGAAGAGGTGGTTATCTCGAAGAGCCACACGGGTAGAGCTTCATTTGCTGTGGTCAAATCTTTGATAGAGCCCGTGTTTAATAGCCAGAAGAAACATTAATAGCATAATCTGCAGAGAGGGAAAACGGAAATGCTTGTGACGTGTCAAGCGGGTCAGACGTTTGAGTTAGGGAGACATAAGGCTGAGGGTGCAGAGGGAATTTTGAGAGTTTGGGAGCAGGAGGCTGTGGTGTGCTCAGAAGGGTCGCTCTCCTGCATGGCCCGTGGTGTGCGGCAGTGCTGTGCCGCCGCGGGAACGTCAGTGGGGTGGGGGGTTGCTGCCCTCGACGCTGTGTGGCAGCCTCTTCCCTATCCCTTCACTCTCCATCTTCCCTGTTCTCAATTTTCCTTATGATGCCCCCACCTCGCTTGTAGTAGAGAAGCATATTCTTCATGGCGAATAAAAAGTGAGTGCTGATAAGAAGCAGCGCCTCTGGGGCTCAGCTCTAAAATGGAGCCTTTGAAATGCACGATCTCCACCTCTGAAATGGGATGGTTCCAGGGTTCAGCCAAGGCTGGCCATCTTTCTTGAAGCATTTCCTGGAAAACATTAATGAGAACTCTTGCATTCTAAGAGCTTTTACGGAAGTCTAATTCCTGACAAAATATTCTTTAGGAAGTCTCACTCAACATATTAACCTTTTGTCATCTTCTTGTGGGGAGCTTTTCATTCCAAGACTTTTCTATTAAGTTGGAAAAACCATTTTTGTCTGGAATGTATTGTCACAAATATTTATAGGAAAAAAAAAAACCTGTAGAGAAATGTTTGTAAGTGATGAATCTGAGTGAGGGGTGTAAGCATGTTTATTCTTCCAGCTTTTCTGTGGATTGGAGAGTAAAATGAAGCAAGTGTATTTTCTCTTCCCTTAAGGAAACAAAGACAAAGGAAACAATGTAGTCCATGACTTTCGCAAGGCCATGCAAGAGTTAAGTGGGCAGAACCGGGAATAGATTCCAATTGCTCAGTTGCCCTTCTTCTGCTTTTCAGGCCATATCGTCTCCCTAAGGGAAAGACAGATGTGGGGAGGAGTTTCCTCCATGTACTGCCTCTGAACAAAATGTCTCTGCGCCGTGCAACGTGGCCACGTGTTTCTGCTTATTAATTATCCAAGTGGGAAAAGCAGGAGATTGGTACCTAAGTGTCAGTTTCATAAAACTGCTAATTAAATGGTATTAAGTACATATTTCACGCACTGAGAATGAATGGGCGATTCTAGTTCTGAACCTGGAGTTTTTATTTCTGAGAGCTTGAAACAGAAAAGTGAGTCCAGGGGAAGCAGTATTTAGTAGCAAAAGGAGGAATGTTAGGTACAAATCTGGTAGTCTGATGGGGAGACAAAATAGAAATTGCACTCTTACATTGCTTTCAGAATTGAGTGTTGTGTTGGAAGGGCATCATGATAGAGTCTGAGAAGGCCTTTAATTATCCTTCTTGTCCGTCACCTCTGGAAAGTTAGGAGGGAGAAGCTGAGCACTTTCCTCCAGCTCACCCCAGGCCCCTGTGGGTTAAGAAGATGATGGGCCTCCAGGGGCAACTTCACAGGAACAGACAGTGGTGTTTGCCTGGCACCTTCATGCATCTCACACCTCCTTCCTTGAACCTCAGGGAGGGAGGGTCCCCAGATATTTTCAGAGTTTTGTGATGTGACGTGGCATAGTAACAAATTATGAAATAAAAATACCTGTTTATGATCAGCGTGCACCTCATTAACCTTCTGGCATTTGGAAAAAGCTAAGGATTAGTTACTGTGCCTCCTAGTGCTGGGGAGCTGTGAGTGGCTTGTCAGGAGGGGAGGCAGGCCAGGGCTTTCATCCCAGTCCCAAGCAAGCACTGTCCTCTCCTGGGTCTTTCCTGACCTTTGGTTGCCTCCCTCTCACCTAATCAAGCATGATGTGCTGCCGTAGGTATGCAAGAGGCAGGTACTCCCATCCAGGTCATTCAGAACATCACCTTCTGGAACAACTTGGATAGGACAGACTCTGCATTTCTCATTAGATTATTCTCTGAAAAATACTTTTACTGATCTTCATCTCCATGACTCAGAAAACCAGGAGTTTAAAAAGCTGGAAGAAAAAAAAAAAAAAGACCGGGTGAAGTGCACTGATGCAAGTGGTCTTTTCTCCACGAGGTGGCGCGTCAGCAAATCTCCTATGCAATGGATAGAATTTAAAATGTTGAGAGGATATTTTTATAAGATGCATCCATCTCTGACTGCATGTGAGAGAAAGGTATGCCCTGTGTGCAAGGTGATTGACTAAGTCAACTGGGGAAAAGAAGTTCGGAGTAAATGCTAATAGACTGGTTGAAATTAAAAAGCTTTATGATGTATCCTGGAGATTTTTTCCCCACAACAGCTGGGCTCCAGATCACTGCTGCAAATAAGAGTGCTGCTAGCCTTAGTAGCATTTCGAATTTATAGAATAGTGTGTGGAAGATGTTTTGGTATCCTAGGTTTATATATTTGAATTATGTTCACAAAATGGTGAATACTTGAGCTGGAGAGATTCTTTCCAGTAACTTAAAGAAATTTAGTGGAACATGTTAGGTATAACTTCTGTTTGAAGGAATAGACTTCATGTTGCTAGAACGCATAATCAACAACTCTTATTGCATATGCAATTAAACACGGTTAAATGAATAACTCCGTGCCAAGAGTTTTTAGTTACGATTTTTATTAATACACTCAAAAATGGTTAAAGATGCTTTTTTAGAAGCATGTAAAGGAAGCAACATTTTCACTTCTTAATACAGGTATACCCTCTAAAAACTGAGGCGTAAAATTAGTAACATACAATGGTTCCCCCCTTATCTGAGGTTTGCTTTCCATGGTTTAAATAGGTGATATAGTACAATAAGATATTTGAGATAGACACCACGGTCACATAACTTTTATTATAGTATATTGTTATAATTGTTTAATTATTAGTTGTCAATCTCTTTGCCTTATTTATAAATTAAACTTTATTATAGTTATTTATATATAGGAAAAAAACAATATATACAGGGTTTAGTACTATTCATGGTTTCAGGCATTCACTGGGGGTCTTAGAACATATCCCCCCGAGGATAAGGGGAGGCTGCTTTACTTTTAAAAAAGGTATTTCAGAAGACAAATCCTGCTTTCTAGTAAAGTATTAGAATTTTACTGTATTTTTTCCCCTAAAGAAATCTGTATTATTCCTGATGGCTGAGGGCAAGGAACCTCTGCGTTGCTTTACAAAGTGGAATCAGATTTAATCTATTAGTTTTGTCTGTAGGTAAAACAGTCAGGATACACATATCCTGTTGTATCCAGTTTTCTTTAGAGGACAGTTAAAGCATACAGTTAATGGGCTCCTCACAAATGTCCTTACCTGCTGTCTCAGAGGAGAGTGGTGACAGGTTCTCAAGGTCATCAGGTGAGGGACGAAATCATCACCAGAGTTCCGGTGGCATTGAAGCAAAACCTCAAGGAGGAAAAGAGGAGGAACCGTGTTTGCTTTTAATAATTGAGTCATGTAACGTGTTTAGCAAGGCCAAGATAGATAAGACTTATCCAGTTCACTGAACTTCGATTTTAGAGGAAAATCCTGGAAAAAGTGCCGTGTCTTTCCATGAACATTCTAGTCTTTGGTGAGAGGAGATTAAAGTCATATTCTTTTATGGCGGCGGGAGTCGGCGCTTCCTTTCCCTTCTGTCTCCCAATCACTTCTCCCCTCCCCTTTTCTCAAGTTTTAGAATCATTTATGGGAAAGATTATGGGAATAACAGTAAGGAGGTTTCTAACACGAGTCATTTAGGTATTTAAGCTGTTTCACTTAGGAATGTAATAAGGAGAAGGAAATGACACCCTGAATTTGGGAAGAGGGAAAGCGGCAGAACTTGCAGGGTCTGCTTTTATAAACCAGTACAGATGTCAAAGTCCAGGAAGGTTGTGGTTGTAGAGAGTGG
The DNA here is from genome assembly GCA_004363605.1 of Indri indri. Classification (NCBI taxonomy): domain Eukaryota; kingdom Metazoa; phylum Chordata; class Mammalia; order Primates; family Indriidae; genus Indri; species Indri indri. Next base: position 29,694 of record RJWJ010009436.1, read on the forward strand.
CTGCTTTTAGGAGCTAGACCCACCATGCCCCGGGGGCAGTCACACCACACCATTTTCAGCTCCATTACCCTTGTTTGCCTTTGCATACGTGCTCCTCAGGCTTCTCTCAGCTCCTCCCGTCCATCCTCTACCCCACTTAGAATTCCTGCTTCCTTTAGGCCAGTGTTTCCTAAACTGGTCTGCACATTGGAATCGCCTGGGGAGCTTCAGAAATTGCTATGCCTGGGGCTCACCCCAGAGATCGTGATTCAGTTGGTCTGGGTGTGGCCTTAGTTTTTGAAATTTATAAAAGACCCTCCAGTGATTGCAGTGTGCAGATCAATTTGTGAATTGCTGTTCTGGACTGTTTACCTCCACTCCCAACCCTTCCCGTGTTCTCTACCCATCCTTCCTGGGTACTTGTGCAGCGCCAGCGCCTCGAGGGTGTCACCCCTGTGTCTCCACTTATCTCCCTGTATTTTGTTTATTTATTCATGTGTCTTGGGACCCTGTGGCTGCATGCCGGTGGGACTGAGTCTTTTTCCTCTTTCTGTCCTCAGCATCCATCATAATGCCTGACTCATAGTAGACACTTAGTGATTGGTTTTTGAATCAAGGGGATAAAAAAAATAGTAATACAATGATTTAGACAAATCGATTCGTGCACTTCTGACTCAGGACATTTTTATTGCCCGGGTAGATATTTCTCCTTTACTTGAAGAGCATAGATTCCCTAATCTCCTGTCGTTTGTTAAAGCAATGATAAGTATATAAAATTAAAGAGGAATATGTTGTTGTGTGGTATTAGCTTGAGTCACAAAAGCCAGCTTTAGATAAGGGACAAAAGAGGGCTAAGCCTGTATTCAATAAAGCTCAAGGAAGTTGAGAGTAAAGTGTTGCCGATTTCTAACAGAATAATTCCCCATCGCCTTACTTAAAGAATATTAATTTATCTAATTGATGATAATCTGGTCAATTTATTGTAGCATTAAAAATGCAAATCAGTTACCATACCAAAATATTCACTGACGTGCCTGAGAATTTTTAGATTTTATTTTATTAGGTGATAATGGGAGGCATAATTGTTAATGTTTGATTCTGGCAAAATACAATTAGTTTCTGTGAAACACATTGTGCATTAATGATATCATTAAGATTAATGAATATAAATGAGCTGGGGATTTCAAACAGAACATAGGAACTTTATATCAGGGTGTAAAACTTGAGACAGATTTCCTTGATTTTTAAGTGTAATGTGCTAGAGCCCTTGTTGAATTCTTACATAGACTAGAGAGAAAATAAATCCGAGAAATTCAATCAGCTACCAGAAGGATCAAACTTTAACATTAACTGTCATCTTTTTTTTAAGACTGTTGTAAATTGACTTCTGTTAAAGAAAGTCACCTTTTAGTTTTACTTTAAGAACTAATTTAAAGATAGCTTTTAAAGGAAATTTCCAGGTCCTTTATGTGTAAAAGTGCATAGATATTTGGGTCATAAATCATTATTCATTTAAATTAGATTTGACTTTATGATGTTCTTATGTATTCCAGATGTTCTGCAAGAGACGTCTATTACTTTTATAATTTTAAAATGTTATTAAGAAAACTAGACACAAGTTTGTTTTTCTTGAGTTAAGAGATGGAGAAAGGCAAAGAGGAGGGGATGCTCATCAAGGTCTTAGGGAAGAGCCACGACTCAATGTGTAACCTGACTCCAAGAATCAGATGGTATTTTAAGCACTGATGCATGACTATGTTTTTGTAGTATAGAGAGAAACTTTGCCACTAAGAATCAAGAAGAGAACAGATTTAAGTATGGTCTATGCCCTTGTAATTTAAGCACTGTGTTTTCTGCATTCTCTTGCTCAACTAGGTGTCCTCAGGTGGTGCTTGATGTGACTCCTTCATATGTATGTATCCTTGGTCTGATCTTCACTTGGTGCTGCTGTTTCTCCCTCTGTATGCATATGTATGTGTGGGTACGCACGTATTTGGTTTTTTATTTGTTCGTGTGTCTATTTCAGAGTTTTGCAGGGCAGCCTTTGCCCTTGACTTGCTGTTGGGGTAGTGGTGAGATGGACCATGAAGGTGCAGGGGGAAAGGGAGGTTTTCTGGAATGTGGCTACTGTCTGGGCCCAGGGTCCTGGCCAGAGAAGCCTGAATTCTCTTGTTAGTTCTGCCTTTTTACGGTTTTCATGACCTTGGGCTCTTCTTATAACCTCATTGCCTCATTTTCTTCATTGGTAAATTGGACCCGTTTCTTTCCTTTCTACTTCACAAGAAACTGATGAGGATTAATGAGATAGGATCTGGAGACCATTTTGTGTTTCCCGAAAGAGTACATTTAAGGAATGCTAAGAGACAGGGTTAATACTGTAGAGAAGAGAAACACACATCGCGTACTGTGCTATGTGATCGATCTCAAGGAGCACTTTCTTTGAGCTATAAACTAGTTGGCAGGTGGCAGCCTCATTTCTATTCGTGTCTGAAATGGGTGACGTGCTAGTGCAGGATGATAGAAAGTCAAACTGAATATGGGGAGTAGTAGAATGACAAACAGGATTCAGGGGGAACTTCTAAACTTTTGTATTCTTGCCTGAAAGAAACTTGCTTATTATTTGAAATCATTTTTGTATATACCTCTTGGACCTGTTTGGCTGCTTAGTATTTGTAGAAGAGTCACCAAAGGTGCCGGGCTATGTGTGCATAATGCAAACAAGATCAGAATGAGGCGTCTGATCAAAGCCTCAGAATTAATTTAACCTGATGCCTCTAGGTAGACTGAGGCTGAAGACATACTCTTAAACCCAGGGTTGAAAACAGTAAACTTACACAACACTATCTATATTGTAATGCATGTCGATATAAAAACACAGATGTAAGAAACAATGCTTGATAAATTCATATGTGGAATCTCATCCTAATTTTATTTAGCACGTTTGTCTTTGGTCAGTAGCGTTTTAAATTCCAAAGCGATAAACTTGGTTTTTCTCCTCAGAACATTTTCCAGATTTTTTTCTACCTTGTGTTTACTTTTTTTGAGAGTTTAGCTAGGCAACCGTGCATTTAATCTAGAACTTAGCTTCTTGTCACTGTAGGATAAAAAAAAGTTTAATACATGTGTCTGAAAGTTCTTTTATAATCTCTGATTCAACAGCTATACTTGGAATATAGAGGATAGAGTTCAAAATTTTAAAAAATAATCTTCCTCAATTTTTTTATTTCTAGGTATATCTTGTCACTTTAGGAATAATTTTAGGAATATCCTTCTGTTTCAGAAGGTCATAAAATACTTAGTTGATACCAGAAGTATTATCACCAATAAATATACGTAGCAACATATGCATTTCTAAAGCTTGTGGAATTGATAGGTATCCTATAGTGGCAATTCTGCCAACATCACTTCGCTCATCTATTCCTATAATAATCTATATATTAATATGAAATATGGGATTTTGCTAAATGTTCAAGATCCTAGTGTTAGCTGTGTATCATTTAGACATAAAAGGACATAATTGAAAAAAATACATTGGTGCTATTTCCAATTGTCAGATCTTCATAAATGCTTTCCTATGAAAAAAATGAAGTTGTATTACCCAGTTTTATTAGAAATGCTATATTTTGTTGGATTCGTGTGTTTGCAAAGTAGAGAATATTTTCCTGCTGTGATTGATGTTAGGGCATTTATGAGGATAGTCTGCTATATTTCATATGTATATGAGAGTGTCATTGTTAAAATGTTCAGAAGAAAATTATGTATGTGATTTATATTTTATTATTTCCTCCTAGGATGTAATTTTTTCAGTACCATGATTCCTGTCATGTTGTCAGTAGTGATTTGATGGCTAATATGCCAGAAATAATTAGATAAAACAAAGGTGATGCAAACGTCAAGGCAATATAGCTTTCTTGTGAAAAGCCTTAAGCGAAATCATGCATGTTACATTGTAGAAATCACCAATTGCATGCATTTAAGAAGTCTTCAGGATTGCCGGCAGGAAGGAAAAATGGAGCTAGATGCAGGAAGCGTGGGATACAGCATGTTTCCTAAGCATATGCCTGCTACTGACCTCACCTGCAATTTTTGCTAAATGAAACATGTGTTTTAGAAAATGCTACTCTTTGGATAGATTCAGACTTTGGTATGTTGTCAGGGGGAACGTGTTAGATCCTCTCTTTTCTTTTGAGTGGGAAAAATTTTGTCTTTCGCTGGAAGGCAGCGAGCCCTTTGTTTTAGTCTTCCTGACAGGTTTGACATCTTTTTTTCTTTGGGGAGAAAAAGACACATACCGTATGAATTGCTGTTTCTTTACCTTTGTTAACCTTAGAGGTTAGAACTTTATTTTAAAATTTCTGGTGACTGTTTTTAAATATAGGAAAAGAAAATTCACTGTTCCCGTGTGTGTTCCTGAGTGTAATACCTCCTGGTACTTTAGGATGGAATCTATTTCCAGGTATTGTTTTGCTTTTGAGCATTGATGACACTGGTAATTAATATCTGGTTCACTCGTTATGTTCATTTAATGTACAGTAAATATTCCTAAAGATTAGATAGTAATAACATCAGGCAGTAATATTGTAATATTATAGTATTAATATTAGACAGTAATAAATATTAGTGTCAGCCTCAGCCAAGGATTTGACCTGTTCTCAAGTTAGCGTTAACGCTGTAGAGAGTGTTTTATGCACTTGAGCCTCAGCGTATCGCTGGTGTGTCTGAGCTCTGCTTTCTGACATGCGACAGAGGGATAATGAGGATGGCTGGTGGGAAACCACCTCAGCCTGGAGCCAGGCAGGATGAGGGAGCTGGGAAGCCAGGCAGGCAGCTGAGCGGTTGTGTGACGCAGATGCCTGGTGAGATGACGATGCCCGGGAGGAGGAAGGAGAGTTGGGAGGCTCGGCTGTGGGCTTGGCAGGGAGGAGCCAGGTGTCCGCAGTGAAGGGCTTGGGCTGCTCTTACCTTGAGGGCAGTGGGACCAATTTCCCAATTTCCCATCAGGTTGCCTCCTCCCCTCCTCCCCAGCTTCCTGATCATAAGCCCATAGTATCTTCATTTTACAGCTGAGAAACCAAAGCTCAAGGAAGTTAAGGGATTTGTGCCAGCCTACCGGTTGCTCGTTGGCAGGGACTGGTTCTCAGCACATGGCACTTCCAAGTATGCTGGGGAGTCACGGCTTCCAGAAAGTGAAGGGAAATATTTGGGATTCCCCCCTCTTCCCTTTCTTTTTCCCAGCACTGCTGAGAACAGAGTGAGCAGCCTCGCCCTGAGTCATTTCACCTAAAAGGAAAGAATGATTTAAGGAGCGGCCTTCGATGGTAAATTCCAGAAAAAGTATCAGACTAGCAAATGAAAAGCTGCCAAAACCCCCTCAGGTTAACCGGGGTGTGTATTATGCCTGGCACGACAACTGAAAGGGTGCCTTTGGTTTTGCGGAATTCTCTTGATTATAAATAAATATGTGTTATATTTAGAACTGTATAATTTTGGAGTTGGAAGGATGAAGAGTTGTTCAAACTCAGTGGAGGTGCAGAGACATTTAAGAAGAAAGCAGAAAGAAACTTGCCCCTGGCCAGCCCTGTTCCTCCATCCCCTCCTATCCAAGGGGGCTCTCTAGCTTCCCCCCTAAAGCTGCTGAGACCCTGCTGCTTTCCTCTTTCAGAGGCTTGTGGCTCATAGAATGTCTGAATGCTCTTTCTGTTTTCCGACCACTGACAGCTTACTATGTGGTACATTTTCCTTAGGAGCTGAAGGATCTGACAGCTTTCGTGTCACCGTTTCACTTCGAAAGCACTTTTTCTTCCTTTGTTTAAACCCTAAGAGGCATGAGAGCGTGGAGGTTGGGAACCCACGCTCTGTGGTCAGCCTGGTCAGGGCTGGTGTCCCAGGTGTGCCTGTCCTCGGTGTAGAATGGAAGGAAGTTACTTAGCCCGAATGTTGATTTCCTCCTCTGTTAAATGAGGATGCTGATGGTACCTACCTTATAGGGATGGGGGGCCGGCAGCACAGTGGAACTCCCCTGTCACTCCTCCCTCGGCCGATGTGGAGGGAGAAACCCCCTCCTCCCCCAGAGATCGATCCTCTCCACTCTGCTCAGACTTTAGCTCTCTTGGCTTCTGGGTAGACAGTTCCGGAGCCAAAGGCTGAAAGCTGTAGATGGGGCTGGATTAGACCAGCAGAGTGGAGTGGGAAGGTTAGGTTTGGAAACTTCCCACACCTTTGTGTTGTTTTAAAAAAAAAAAAAAAGAAAGAAAGAAAACAAAATAAAACTTCCTATAGTCCTCACAGCAGTTCTTCAGTGAACGTTCAGTTGCTGAAGAATGAATAAAATCAGAAGATACGAGTTTAGAGTAACCAATGTAGAACTCGTGAAGGAAGATAACTTGTTTTAAATGCAATCATGTGTCACTTAACAACAGGATATGTTCTGAGAAATGCCTTGTTACGTGACTTTGTTGCTGTGTAAACATCACAGGGTGTATTCACACAAGCCTAGATGGTATACAGCCTGTACATGTCTAGGTACAGCCTATTGCTCCTAGGCTACAAACCTGCACAGCATGTTACCGCACTGAATACTGTAGGCAGTTGTAACACAGTGATATGTATCTAAACATATCTAAACATGAGAAAGGTATAGTAAAATACAGTATAAATGATAAAAAATGGGACACCTGCATAGGGCCCTTACCATGTATGGAGCCTGCAGGACTAGAAGTTGCTCTGGGTGAGTCGGTGAGTGGGTGGTGAGTGAATGTGAAGGCCTAGGATGTTTCCGCCCTAGTGTAGACTTTATAAACACTGTACACTTCGGCTACACTAACTTTATAAAAAACATTTTTCTTTCTTTAAAAATAAGTTAACAGTAGCTTACTGTAACGTTTCTACTTTAAAAACTTTTTAATTTTTTAAAGCTTGTTGACTTTTTTGTAATAGCTTAACACATTCATTGGATAGCCGTGCAAAATATTTTCTTTATATCCCTATTTAAGCTTTTTTCTATTTTTAAAATTAAAAATTTTTTTTTTATTTTTTAAACTTTCAAAAGAGACACAAGCACACACATTAGCCTAGTCCTACATAAGGTTAAGATCACCAAGTTGCCACTAGACAATAGGAATTTTTCAGCTCCATTATAATCTTATGGGAACACCTTCATACATGCAGTCTGTCGTTGACTGAAACATCCTTTTTGCAGTATATTACCGTGTGTGAAAAATAGCTGACTGTGTAAATCAGGTGACAAACCTGTGTCCTTAAACCAAACGTCATCATGGTGGATAAAAATTACAAAAATCTCACTCTATACCTTTGTGAAATGTGTGCAGCCAAATGTTCCCCATCCCCCATCCAGTTTTACTTAGTTGGGATTTCGAATTGTTTTTGTTTCTGCGAACCATTTAATTGTAATAATTGTTAAAACTTAAATTTGACCTCCATTATAGTGACCATAGATTTTGATTATTCCAGGAAGTAAATTATGCCTATAATAGAGATGGGCATGTGGTGTATACATACAAATATTTTTTTTTAAATCAAACACCACAAAGCCCCTGGCTTTTGATTACAATTAATGACAAAGTCTACCAGATTTTATTATTTGACTGCACCTGTATTAGATAAAAGCGGTACATATTGAGGTAGGTACTTTGTGAATTGACTCACAATATTGTGAACGTATTCCATGAAGGTATAAAATCACAGGAGAAATGAGTTTATTAATGGAAATTAGGCTAGCTCCTAATTATTACCTGTGAATAGTGTCATCATTTGAAGTTTTTATTGCGTTTTAACACATGGCTTATCTTGATGAGAAAGTATATAGCAAAGGGTAAATGTAGCAATTTTCCTTTTACTATTCCCTCTGCTAAGCTATTATTGCTTGATGTTATTTTTCAGCAGCCTTTCATTTTTGTCCCAAATGTTTTTGCCTCTGGCTGGTTTTATTTCTTTAAAATGTATGTGTATCACTTCTCAAAATGATACACTTTGACAGGAAATCGATATTTTTTCATACTAGATTTGATGGTGTGATGGTCATAATCCTCATCTTAGTTAATGGTGGAACACTAACCTAGATTTTATCTCAAAATATTCTTTTATAAAGAAACATACTTTTCATCCTTAACCAAGTTCCTTTTTGTTACTGCCACCTACCAAACAACTCTAGCTGCACAGTGCCTGAGGTGCATGCAGACCCCTTATCTGGGATGCACATCAGCTGACTTTTTGACAGTGTGTCCTCGAAATGTCTTCTGATAGCACTTCCAAGTAGCTCATCCCATTGGTCACAGAAAAGATACTTCTGGGCTGTGTGTGTGTGTTGGCAATCTGCAAGTTTTATTTCAAGGAGAAAAATGGTTATTTTTTCTTTCCACTTCTCTTTGTCCAGCGGGAACTTGGTGTACCATCCACTAGACCCCACATTTCAGGGCTAGCACAGTGAAGATCACAGTGTTCAGAGCAGAAGTATACAAGGACACCGTGCTTGACTTTTGCTTTTAAAAGGTGAGCTGCTTGGGTCAAGATTTTTTCCCCCCAAATTATTTAGGACCTCCTTATGCCTCTGTGGGCAGATAGCAATGACACTCTCGAGTTGGTAGATATATTCTGACCTGCTGCCAAGGCTTTGTCTAAGATGCCTCTTCAAATTCAGGGACCTTTTTGCGCTCCTCTCTCTCTGGAGGGTGACTTGAGGGAGAAGGAGCATCAATTGTCCTTCCCTTTGTTTACACTGAAGAGCAAGATTTTCCCTTTTCAGGAAAAGATCACAGAGCGGGTGAGCCTGTGAAGGATGTGGAGCTGTTTGCCACCAGCTTTGCAGATTGCCAAAACATAGCAAGCCAGTCTTTCTCCCTCCTTAGTATTTTTCGTTTCATTTTATTTTGTCCTTCAATTAAAAAACTAATTATAGTTTTTAAAAATCTTTTTTTAAAAAAATTGTGCAAGAATTGTTGGTACACTTTGATTTGAGCCGTGACCAGGTTTGGGCTGTGTTTTTTGCTTTTACATATGGCATTGCTCCTCCGTGTATGAGAGAGAGTTAAAACCCTCTGGGGCTTTCTTCCTTAAGTGGTATCAAATGAACATGCCCAAGTGGAAAAACACCCTGACATCCTTCTCTGCTAGGGGTGGCATTTCTTGAAAAGGCTTGTCTTTGTATGTCTGGAGATATATGCAAAGACTGTTAGGGAACATAAAATGCAATCAGTTTTCCTCAGTGGTTAGATTCATAAATCCCTGAGCTATTTTTAATGACATAATCTAATCAATTGATAGCAAGCCTAATAGTGTGTTGACAGCCAGAAAGAGATGGAAAGCTAGCGGAATATCACGTGAATGTATGAGGAGCTACTAGATACTTCCTTCCTCTCTCCCTCCCATATTTAGAAATCTCTAGATATCTGGATTAGGTAAAATCCAGGAATTACTGATTAAAAAAAAATTTTTATGGCTGCCTTCCTTTCTTTAAAGAAAAATAATTTTTCTAATGGATAGCGTGGTAGGGAGGAGATTATTCTTACACAAACTACAGGTAGTCCTTGTATCTATTTCTCAGGACCAAACTATTCCCTCAATTTACATGTCTTTAGAATAGACACCAAGGAGGAATAATTTATTGTAAATTGGTAGTATCGTATATTGTTACTCCTGTGCCCACGCCAGTAATGAAAACTTAATATTCATCTCTTGGTTGCTTTGAATTGAAATAAGATGAGGATGAGCGGAGTAAACAAGCTGAAACAGAGTGTGAAATTGCACATGATGGGAATTTTTATTTTTTTTTTTAGCTGCTGTAGACTATACATAGGTTAATATTCCAACTACTGATGGCCCTTGGAATTTCTTCCCCCTTTTTACATTTTGGTCAGGTATCAGCAGAACTAAGTTATTATCAGGAGGGAAATTAAAACCTAAACTGTTTCTGTCTTTGGGCTAGGAATTGGTTGATGATGTACTTATGTAAATGAATGCGCTTTCTCGCTGGGAGGTGTGAAGTGTTCTGCCCAGGCGGGGGAACAGCCGCCCTGAGCCCTCCGTTTGTAGGTTTTCAGGCAGCGTGTGTGTTCTGCTACGTTTTGTTTTCTTTGATGCCTTAAGAAAAGATGAGCGCCAGGCATAGTGGTGCTGCTTGGCTGACCAGCTGTGCCCTAGTTTTTCACCATCCCAATCAGCAGCTGCCTTTTACAGGGGTGTCTGTCACTGCTGATTTACTTAGCCACTTTGACCTTATAGTTGCTTCAGAAGGGGCTTGACCCGAAGCCACTGCCGATAAACCATTTACTGGTCGCCTGGAATGCCGCAGCCAGCGGTTTGAAGAAGAGAAATCAGGGCTCTCACGATTTCCTGTCTAATAACGAGAGCTTCACCACCTGGATAAATGCATTAGGTGTGTGAGCCCACTTGCTGCTCTTCTCCCACTGAACTGCAAGCATCCGTGATCTCCGAAGTTGCTGGAGTGAATAACTAAGCGGGACCAGCTGACTCTGGGCTCCAATCAGCTAGAGCGTGATGTAAGTGTTTAGCAGCTGCGGGGCTCTGAATTAGCGTGCCGAAGTAGAGGTAGTACAGCATGGCTAGACTGTTGTGAGAGGCTCAGAGAAAGCAGAGGGTGAGATGGATGAGTCCAGCATTCTAAGACGAAGAGGGCTCCAGGTAGGAGATTGCTCCATTCTTGACATGTAGCATTGTCAGTGGCCAGCCATTGAGGATTTCAAAGTTCCCTTGTCATTCCTTTACTGGGCATGAATATGTACACAGTTCTTAGTATCTACATGACAACGTGATACACTGAGTTTCTAGTTACAGGTATGACACATCGCAGGGCTCGGTGAGGAAGGTTGTTTTGTCAGAGACAATAGATGTGACTTTTAGTTTGATACTTTGGTGGTTTGTTTTCCTGCTGGTTGTTCAAGAATAGTTAAATCGTGTCTGGCAGTGACAGCTGATGAGACGATTTGGCATTTTGTCAAGTGTCTGGGAAGTCTCTGGAGGGTAGCAACTCCCTTCAGTTCTGGGAGCATAGGGCTCAGTTTTGTGTAGGGATCATTCTCTGCCCGGCAGCATCTGTCCGATCTCCTTGCAGTTGTGTGCAGCTGCTGAGAGTTTTCCCCGACAGTAAAATGAAAGTTTTTGCTGGCAGCTCAATCAAAGTTCTCTGTAATTTGTTTATGTTGAGATGAGAAAAGATATGTGTCTTACTGCCTTGCTTTTTTGTGCCCAAGTTTCTTTAATTAAATTACTCTGACTTTAGTGTACAAATGCATTCTGAGTTAAAACTTGGCAAATCAAAAAACTTGAAAAAAACATCTGCTTGGCAGTTTGTAAGTTTAAGGAAGCCAAAACGTAAGTACGTTCAAAATTAGTATGTTTAACTCATTGATAACTTTTTCCTGTACATGTGACACTTTTCTTTGTGAAAGAATCTAATCATTAGCCATTGTTAAACTCTTCATTCATTATTTTTGAATTAAAAAATGCATGCTGGAGAATACAGAATATATGGCACCTTTAGAAATGCTTCCTTAATGTTCTTTGAATCACAGCTGGTCTTACCTGCTTTTTAAGTATCAATTATTAATACCAATATTATTTATATTACTGTAATATTATAGGGAAACTAATTATTTGCAGGTAAACAAAAAGGGATTAAAGAAGTTGGGGTTACATGTCATCTATTGTTCTAAGCCTAAGTAAACAGACTACCTCCTTAATGAATTTCAGTGTGGTCATTGTTTTTTAATGTACAGTGTGGTTAGTCAGTGCTGTGGATTTCCTTTTCTTTGTTTTCATTACCTCTATAAAGTTCTGGTAATGCACAGCTGTTTGTGTCCACATCCTCTTTGGCATCCCTGGTTAAATATGGAAAAGCTCTTTGTTAAAAAGATGATAAACTCTATTAAACTCCTAATAGCTCAGATCATTAGTAAATTGATAGTAATTCTGCTGAGAGTTTTCTCTCTTCTTTAATTCATTTTAGATAATTTTTAAGTGTATTTTTGAGAAGAAATTCCTTTTTGTGTGGTTTTTCATTTCTGTGACATATATGTATTACAACTTCAGAGGAGATGGTTGATATATATGTTGCTTTTGAGGGGCATGGATTTCATGGACCTTTTAATTTTAGAAATAAAGGAATCATTTTGGTTATTTAAAATAATGGGCTGCTTTCTATTTAAAAGATTTGCAGCAAAACAAAGGAATACTTGTTAATATAGAATTAGAATGCTAGATCTTTATTGTACTTAACGTACTTTTACTATACCCACCATCATCTGTATAATGGATTAAAAATGTCTGCTTTCTATTATGAATGGGATAAATGTCTTCACGCTGTGAGAAATAACAACACAAAAGTGCTTAAAAGTTCTGCCACTTCATAGTTATAACTCTACTCTGGCTTTTTAAAGCCTATTTTGTTTGCACTCCTGTTGTATTTAACATTTTAAAAAAAGACATCACAAATATAGAGTAGCTGTTTTAAGAAATTCTAAGGAAACTATTTACAAAATACAAAATTTAAGTATGTATTTGTATTATAACAGATGTCACTGTAGAGTTCCTCAGAGTAACGCCACCTAGTGAGTTTAAGAATTAATTTGCAAATATAGCTATGTGGAATATTTCAACATGCAAATGAAGTACACCCGTAGTAGTAAAGCTAGGCCGAAACCTGCACTTTTGTGTGCCTGGCTGCAGCCCTGTGTTGCTAGGTAATCCTGTGCAAGTCACGCACCATGTTGGTATCTTTGTGGTCTGTAAAATATGCACTGCAATATGTGACTTTTGAGTAGATTAAATAAGTAGATAGATATAATTAAGTTTTTAAAAGTTAAAGGCCATATAATCAATATGCTAGCATGTAGTAGGTACTCAATAAAAATTACATTGTTGAAAAGCAAGGGATGATTTCTATTTTAACATTCTGCATCACTGCTAAGAAAATGAAATCCTTATATTTATACTTCATGTTTGTTTGAATTTGTCTTTAAGTTAGCACATTTCAGCTAGTAAACATTATTTACAGGGATCATTATACCAGGCTAATATAGGGGATTTTATGTTGTAAGAATAAAAGTCTGTGCACTGCACAGATGCGTAATACGTGGGACTAACCAGCTAATTGAATAACTTAAAACCTAGTGTCAAAAATCTGGAGTATGCACTATTCTAATTCTCTAAAATCTGATTTTACAATAATGCAGTATGTGTTTAGAACCTATTTTAAAAATTTCAGTACCTCTAGCTGTTAAAACACAGGCATCCTAGTGGCGTTTTTAAAATTTGGACTTTGAAAAATTATTTTTAGTCAGAACGTATAATTTCTCAAAGCATGACAACCTCATAAAATGGCAGCACAACTGAGTTGTTCATCTTAAGTGACTGCACTTTTCCATCTTTTCTATGGACTGTATTAATATTTCCAGTACTACTGATAGCACTTCAATCACTGCCTTTGAAATAAGAATGAGAGAAAGAGGCCCCAATGGCTTCCACTGTTAGAAATCCAGGAAACTTTTCAGATTGCATCTCAAAACAGGGAATTCTGACGGATGGATAGGCTTGGGCAGACCTTGGACTTGGGGCAATTTGAATTTCTCGACAGGTCTAATTCGTCAAAGGATAACTGGCTCCTTTCGGGCCTACTATCCCTTGTATGTGGATCATATTTTTTAGCTGTCAGGGAAATTAATTGTTTCAGTGATTTCTGTTATATGTTTTCCTGATATTTGTTTTAATGAAAGTGTCCCTATCCCTAATGTGATATATTCCAAGGCTGGAGAACAATCAACAGCAGGCATCATTAACAGCAGGCACAAGTCACCAAAAGAGAGAGGGCCATCCCAGAGATTCCTCTTTCTGGTGCTTTTCTCTGCCTGGCATCATTATCTCTGACCCTCCTCCCCAGTTAAGTGTGACAATTTCAGTCTGCTTCCAGACTCTCATGTGCAGCTAGAATGTGAAAATAAATTTTTCCCTAAATTACTATGTGACACAAACAACAAACATAACTAAATATTTATAATTTAGATTTCTAGATTTGTGAATGTGTTTAGGTTTTTTGTTTTGTCTGCTGCTTTTTCTCCTATACCTGACCTCACCCCTTCCCCCAACCTTATTTAAAACAACAAAAATCTAACATTCTTACCTTGACCTAGGCTATTTCCCACTGGCCTTGGTCTGGAATTCAATTTTAGAAAGCAAAGAAGCAGATGGCCTCTTAGTTCTTTCTGACTGGGTATCAAACTACCTCTATTCCAAGGTGCTTGAATGAATTCAAGTCCTAATATCTCAGTGTTTCTTCTGTGTCTACTTTATTGTGACTATGGATATGTTTACACTTGACCAGAAATTTAATAGTGGGATCATTATGTGGGAACATTACTCTGTATTCATTTGAAGACTCTGGGTGTTTATAGGGAAGAAGTCTAGTTGGAGGATTATAATTGAAACACCTATGATAATATTAATTCCCTTTTGGGATAAGATTCTTTTGTTCTTCAGCAGTTCCAGAAAGACATAAGGACTTCTTCAGGACAGGAAGGATCAAGATGGCAAATGAACTTTTGGTCATTGTGGGTAATTTATTTGATAAATCAGGGTTCTTTTCTGAGTGGTGTCTCTTATCCATTGGAGGAGTTCAGTTTCTGCCTTTGAGATAGAGATAATGCTGTAATTTCAGTTTCCTGATCCACAGAGGATAAGGATGGTATGCCCTCAAAAATTTTACATTCAGAAAAATTTTTATTTTGTACTCTAACAATTGTTTTTAACAGTGTAAAATAAGCAAATTTGGTTACTAGCTCCTCCTTGGCACCTTCTGACTCTCTGGTATAATTGCTAATAAACCAGAATGTTGTCATCTCTGTATTTCTGCCAATGAAATAATAATTCTCCAGTTCATCCTGGTTCCCACCTTTGATTCCTCCATCTCTTGCCCACTGTGTATTCCATCATAAAAATATGTGTAGAGCCTAGGCTTACCCTCTTTCACACCTGGATTGCAAAATATGTGGTATTCCTATCTAGGCTCTTCTCCAATCCATCATGCTTCTCAGCCCAGACCCTGTATCACTCACCTGTTTTAAAATCCCCGTGTGACTTTCCAATACCTACCCCAGGACAGAGTAAAAACACACACCGCTCTCTAATTTAGCGACAGTCTGTCTTCCTTTCTGGTCTCATCTCTAAACCTTTGCCTTTCATCACCTCCTCTCCCAGCATGTTTTGGGATTTCCAAACTTCATACATCCCCTTTATCTACAATATCCTCTCTTTCTTTTGCTCAAATTCTTCCTGCTTATCCAGGGACCAAAGTCAATTCTAATGCTTTCATTAAATTTTCTATATTTACTGCATTCCACTCTGAACTCTGTAATAGTTGTTGTCTATTTATTTGCACACCTAATCCTAAAACATGCATTATTTCAAAAGTATTATTTAAAATTATTTCATTTATGAGTGTCTTAAACTGAAACTATAAACCTGTTGACGATTAGTGGTTTTAGAAGTGGATATGTGTTCAGGGACCTTGAATAGCTCTGTAACTTGGGTAGTTTCTTAACCACTCTGAATGTCCATATTCACATCTGTAAAACAGAGATAATAAATGAGGTGTTTAAACATTGAAGGGGGTTGTAAATCTTTTAGCGTGGTGTCTGACACTTAGTACTCAGTTAGCCTTAGCTCTCTTCCCCCATCACCGCGAAGCCTTGCGTAGCGCCATTTAGAATAATTACACGTGGGTATCAGGCAGGGACCAGGGAGTACAGAAAGATGGCATGCATGAATCGAATAACTTGAGTAGAGTTTAGTAAGGGGATTGTTTAAAAGATGTGGGCAGGTTGGGAAAGTTTAAGGGATGGTGCAGTCCCAGGTGCTAGAAGCAACAGGGAGCTATTACTATTACTAGGCCTGAAAGGGGAAGGGAGGGAACAGTTACAGAACCTGGAGACAGAAGGCATGAGACGGCAGCAGTGACCTTAAGTAAAGAGACACAGCGAGCCATGTTCACAGGGAGGTGCCAGGGGGATATCTCAGTCTTAACCTCTGTCCTAATCACTCGCTGTGCTCCCTATTAGCAGAACCCAACTAGAAGTCAGAGGACAAGGGGAGCCCCCCATGGAGGTCGTCCATGCACGTCGGACTCCGGGGCCCAGTATGGGGTGGAGAGTAGATCTGGATGAGCAAATGAAGTACGCCCACTGCCCCTTGAGCCGCCCCTTGCTCTTAGCATTTCTCCAGCCAAAGCCAGTATTGAAGTTTTCATAGCGTACATCATCGGGACCTGAAATACTGAGTTCCAGCATTTGAACAGATTCAAAGCTGCTTTTTGTGAAAATGTATGCCCTGCACCGCCGCCCCCCGCACAGCCTTTGCCTACTGTTGTGTAGGATGACATAGACTCTCCAATCAGGCTGTTCATCCTCATGGGAAAATGTTAGTTCATGCCCTTCCACTTTAGTGTCTGAAGCACATGGCTCTCCTTTGAATCAATAATGCAGGATACCTGCTGCAGGTCCTGCAAGCAGTCTCAATTTTAAATTGCTCTGCTCTGCAGATCCTGTGAAAGCTCGGCTCAGAGAAGTGATATGTGAGAGGAATAGCCCAAGAGACCTCTTACCATTTATCTCCCGGATTCCCCGAGGTCTGCCCCGTAGCAGGTCCTGTCACGCGAATGCAGTGCTCCTACACTGCCAGGCTCTGCTCCTCTCGAAACCCCGTTACAGAATTACAACTTCACATTATGTCCTTGGCTTTTATTGAGGGTTGCTAAAAGAAATGACTGTGAGAAAACATCTTTGCGCTTTTTGTAAAACTCCCCTTGAAGCCCCATCCATTATATTGTGCCCTGTCTCTTATATGAGGCCCACATGATAAATTAGCTTAGAATTCAGCACTGAAAAAGTTTCTCCCTCCCTAGTTTCTTTTACTCAGATGAGAACTGTGACCTATCCTGTGTCTTTCCATTTTTGCCTTAGCCACCCAGAACTGAGTTTTATGCTCAGTCGTGATAGCTTTCTAGATAAAATTAGCCACCACTTCATTGTTAATCTCATGGCTCCTCCTTTCTAGAGTTGTGTGGTTTTATTTATTATATCTTTTGAAAATCTCAAGTTGTCTCAAAAGATTTCTTAAAGTAGATAAGACCTAAAACTTTTGATATTGCTGCATTTAAAACAATGAAATTATTTAAAAGAATGACAGAAGACAAAAGGAGACTAACAGACCAGCTAATCAATAAACCAGGTAAACTGTAAAAATTGAGAATTACATGAACTTAGATCAATATGCATTCAGCAACCAATCGTTTTATTGTTGGCACCAGAGTCTAACTAAATCAGATAGGGTGTTTGAATTTACTTGAAACTCACATTTCAAATGAATTATGAGTAACAATAGAGCTTTCTAAAATGTCTTAGAAATCACATGTCTTTTTTGGAAGCAACCGAAAACATGAACATTGGCAGATAACTTGGGAGATACACATGTTAAAGGACAATATTGCCCTTAACATGCTTTTGACACACATTTAATGATATGGGGAAAAGCTGAAAATAAATAATGTCAAGTGGAAAAAAACAGGTTGCTAACTATATATATAATGTATGTACAATTCTTTTAAAATATGCGCCATACATAGATAAATACACATATGTACATATGTGTGAGCAGGGTGAAAGACAGTGTGTGTGTATACTGTAGCCCAGTTGGGATGGAAGGAAAGAACATGCATGAGCTTTAGAGCCTTCAAGGTCATCTCTGTCACTTTACTGTATGACGTTGGCCAGAGTATTTAATTCCTCACCAAGAAAATACTAGCACTTACTTGCAGAGTTGGTGAGAGTAAATTAAAATTAGGTATAAAAGGCCTCAAATATTCATCATAACTGACATTTATTGATAAGCCATACTCTTCATTATTTTCATTTACAAGAAGAAAATGCATCAAAATGTTAATTCTTGGTGGGGTCGTAAGAATTTGTTTGAAACATTTAACAGTAAGCATGTATTACTTTATAATCCGTCCAAAAAGTGGATTGAGGGACCTATTTTTAGTTTTTTTTTCTTCATTGTCTAAGAAAAACCTTTGTAACTGCAGTCCCCAACCCCTGGGCTGTAGGTCAGTACTGGTCCGTGGTCTGTCGGGAACCAGGCGGCACAGCTGGAGCTGAGTGGCAGAGGCGCAAGCGAAGCCTCAGCTGTACTCACAGCCACTCCCCGTCACTCACGTCACCACGTAAGCTTCACCTCCTGTCAGGTCGGCGGTGGCATTAGATTCTCACAGGAGTGTGGACCCTATGGTAAACTGCCACAGCCAGTCTGACAGGAGGTGGAGCTTACGTGATGATGCTAGCGCTGGGGAGCGGCTGCAAATACAGACGATCTTTAGCAGAGAGGTTTGATTGCACAATGAATGCAATGCACTTGAATCATCTGGAACCTCCCCCCGCCCCCCCCCCCTTGCTGGTCCATGGAAAAATTGTCTTCCATGAAACTGGTCCCTCGTGCCAAAATGGCTGGGGACCACTGCTTTATAATACTCAGCACCATCAATGAAAGGTCCTTAAAGACTACATTTTGTGCAATTTTTTGGAATTTAGAAAGGTCGATCAACTTTAATGTGATATATGTCTCCAAACCTTAGGACAGTGGTTCGATTGCAGCTGGCTGCCCTTTTGAACCACCTGGAGGGCTTTCTTAAAGCCTACAGTCTAAATACCATTCACATCCATTCAATTAGCATCTGTCAGTAGTGTGCAGCCCAAGTTGAAACCCACTGCTCCTAGGGTATTAAGTCATGGAACATACAACTTCCATATCTCCAAATGTAAGGTTTGACAACCTTTAAAACACATAACAGAGCTTTGGCCCCCTTTCTTCCAGTGAGACGTGGGGATTTTTTTTTTTTTAATGGAGAACAAGGTGCAAGGTAGATGTATTCACTGTATGTGTTTCTTGAATTCCCAAAGAACAGCAGTGATGGTAATGAGAGAGCTCAAACCATTAACAAACCCACCTTGTCGGGGGCAATTATTGCAGTAGGGTAGCTGGAGGCTAGCTCTAGACCATTACTCCGAAAGGACCCATGGCACTGGTGGTGCCCAGGTGCCGTTTTACACTTTTTAAATTGCTGGCTCATACTCCACAGTTTACATCAGGAAACACCTCAAGGGCATAGTAAGACAGTTGCTTTGTCCCTTGAAACATTCTCCTAATGCTAGAGATAACAAATGCTTGTGATATGGAGTGAAACCCTTATCATAGATATTCTCCAGTAACATTCGTGTTTCAGTTCTCAAAACATTGGCTGTTTTAGTTAGACTGTGAATGCGTGTGCTTTTGATCAGGCAGTCAAGGGCAGAACCTCATTCTTTGCTTTTCTTTCAACAAATGTTTAATAATAACAGCATATATTCAACAGATTTGTGTCTGAATTGTGTGTCGTGTGTTAAATTTACACTATTGTACTTTTATCTCAGGCTTTAGCAGTATAAAAATGAGTGGAATATGATACTGACCCATGAGAGGTTTATAATATGGTGGGGGAGACAGACAGCAATTTCTGAAATAGCAAGTGCTGCAACCCTTGTCAGTCAAGATGCAGGGGCCGTGGGGACAGTACCCAGCTCTGCTGAAGGAGGCCAGGAAGGCTGTATGGAGGTGGAGATATTTCTGCTGGATGGCAAAGAATGAACAGGTACTGATTAGGCAAGAAGGGCATTCCAGGCAGGGGAAACAACAGTGTGTGCTAGGTGTGGTGGCTAGACAGGGTGCACCCTTTTCAAGGAATTGCAAATTGTGCATGTGAGAAGCAGGAAGTGATGAACAGAGTTCCAAGAATGATGCCATATTGAGCAATTTGGACTTCATAATCTAGGAAGCCACTGAAAGATTTTAAGTAGGGCATAGAAATATTTTACCAACTGTGAACTATTCCATCAACTGTTAATAAAGAGTGGGTGGTAAAAGGCCAGAAATATAAGCAGAATAAACAGCTAGGAAGTTAGAAGTGAGGAAGTGAGAGATGATGCCACTTGACCAAGACAGTGGAAATAGAGAAAAGGCAATTGAAGGTAGAATCAACAGGACATGGTGACCTGTTGACGGTTGGGAAAGGAGAGGTGGGAGAAGCTGGAGGTGACTCCCAAGTGTCAGGAATTAGAGACTAGAAACAAATAAGAGCAAGAAATAAATGATTTGGATGGTGAGAAAAGGATTGGTTGGTTCTGTGAATCTTGAGTTTGAAGAACCTGTGGGAGCCATCTTGGTACATATGTTCAGTAAGCAGTTGGATATGTGGTTTCAGACTTCTTCCAAAAAGAGGTCAATTCTGGATAGAAAGTCTGAAGCCATCAGCTTTAATAATCAATTGAGCTAGACTATGAATAAGAAGAGAACACAATTTCTCCCAGACTAATAGATTTCCACTAGAATAGTTTTC